>JANSMC010000115.1:0-80482 GCA_029299015.1 Ophiostoma montium
GAAAGCACGGGATCCCGTCCGCTCTCCCCTAGTTAAACCGATAATCGGCGGATTAGTAGTTGGGTCGGTGACGACCAGCGAATACCCTCTGCTGTACGTCTTTTTTTTTGCAGTTTTCTACTACTGCGGCTATGCCTCCAAGCCTGGCAAAGTAGCTAGTAGCCGAGATTTTTTATTCAAGTAATGCTGATACTTTTGTATTTTTTTTCCACTTGACTAGTATTGTCGTAATGGCCATATCGTCGATAAAGAAGCTACTACCGTACAATAACAGAGGAAGGGAATGCCTACAAACTGTATATCGCTGTGGAAGTTCTGCAAAGCTTGGTTCTCCAAGTCTTGTCAGAGCAGGGTATAGTCAAGGTATACTTGATGGTCCCATCGCCGCCATCGACGTCAAACATGGTAGTCATGTTCTCACAATGTCAACTCGAACATATATGTGCAGGTTTGTATATAAATCAAACACAGTTCCAATCGAGAGGTCCAATGCATGGGCCACTTGTAGTGTACAGATTCTTGCGAGCGATTGCTCGAGCCGGAACCCGTGCATCTGCTCGCGGAGGACGGCTCCATCTATTTTTTAACAAAATTCGGAAGCACTTGATCAGCTATGGCTCCTTACCGAAGTAGGGTACGGTTACCTCTTCGATGGCGTCGGGTACCGTGTCCAGATCCAGCAGCCGCTGGACGTCCTCGGCCGTCTTGAACAAGCCGCCGGGTAAGAGGCCGGCGGGGTCGTACTGCTCGTACTCTGGAAGCGGCCGCCGCTGCTGTAAAATCGGAGAAGATTGTAAATAAGGGACAATTCATGATTGGTAGATGATGGCAAAACATTTTTATCAAGATAAATACAGCCGATGACGGTTGAAATTGGAAGAAGGATCAACTGCAATGACGTTGGGTTGACGTGCCTCACACGTGCGTGTCCCACTTTAATAAAACACCGTACTGGTGCACCAGTGAGTAGTGGGGCTGTTTGAGGACTAACACGTTGTCGCTGTACGAGTACGAGTACACCCAGTGTGTTACGAGAAAGGCAGGAAGCCAGTCAGATAGATAGTTTAGCTTCTTCTTCATCTTCATTCCAGCTTGTCCCACGATGACATCCTTGAAGCTGCTCCTTGAAGGTCCTTGGTGATCGTCATCTTCTCTAGGGCGGCACTGGCTGTCTGCAGTTATCAGCAGCGTGAACCCGTCGACGTGGCGTGCCCGATGCTGATGATTTTGTCTCGGAATGTCGGCAGGAGTTGACGCAGTTGGCCGAGGTGCGTCTCAAAATCGGGATCGGCCAGTGCAGCGTCGTTTCAGTACGCTCTGGCCCTGGGTTAGTCGTGTAAGAAACGGTCCCGCGTAACATTGAGGCGGACACGCAAGGTGTCATACCAGATGTCAGAGAACTCGGTCTTGAGATCCCGCAAGGCGACGGCGAGGGGGTTGGAAACGTGGTTCGTAAATCCATTTCCGTACTTCCGTACGGGCTGTCCGTTGTTGGTCGAATCGCTTCCAGGCGCGCTCGTTTGCAGTCTTGCGAGGTTCTGGGAGCCAGGCAGGGAACTCGTTCTTCCTGTCGGACGTTGGCCCAAATGGCATGGTTCAGACAGATGTTCGTGAGGACGCTCTCCCCGCCAGCCCAATCGCTGATGGAGTGAAGTTTGATGTCGTCCGACATGACGGACATGACGGAAACGGACACGAACACGATGGAGATGAAAAGGTAGAGATTTAGAATCAATCGATAGAAATCAAGAAGCTCTTGGCAGTTGAAGGAGTACTGCTTGGCCGTGGTATTCACGACGAACATGGACGATGGGTGCAGCCGTCACTGGTAGTAGAAGGACATTGCGTCAAAGACGCTGATATGGCGGCCGCGGCGGGCTGCAATCATGGCTATGATCTCGTCTTGAGTCGTCATCGGGTAGGTGTCCGGCAACGTCATTCTGTCAGGGTCACGGATGTCGACCACCATTCTACCCTTGGTGTTCTCGCCGACTTTGAGCCAGGCGACGAACACAGGAAAAGCCATGAGCGTAGCTTTTGTCGTCTTCAAAATTTTGCCCTTGCTCGAGCCGCTGCATAGTCTCGTGGACGCCCGCCGCGCTCTTGTGATTGAGCGGGTAAATGCGGCTGTGCTTTGGAGTCTGAAGGGAGTAAAAATTGCGGAACAGCTGCCAGACATTGTTGAAAGCGTTGTTATTGGATTGTTTCATCCATGGGACGCAGTTGTCAGGGTCGATGCCTTGCCAAACGTTTTCATCCAGCGCGAGCTTTGAGCAGTCTATTTCTCAAATGCATGCCCTGCGGTATCCGGTTTGACATCTACTTCATATTGAGACTGACATGGGCCGTGGCAGTGGCCCAGAATCCATGCGCTGCGTCTGTCTGGAAGAGCACGTGGTGAGTTCTGGTAGCGACAGTCTGGAAAACGCCAACCTTGTCGTGGACTGGCCACTGCGACTTGACGGTGGCCTGGTTGATCGGCTGAAAAATTCATGACGACACGGAGGTCGCCATTCGATTTTGATGGGAACTTGGTGTACGCTCCCCATCTTGAAATGCCGGGCGTGATCCATCCCAGGGCCTGGTAATTTTCGGTCGCGGGGGCTCTCTGGTGCTGGTCTTTGAGCACGGGCAGAACGTCCTCAGACAAGACGTCTGTCTCCGTGAACGTGTTCTCTTTCCGGTCGGGAGGGGGCATGGCAACGATGTTGATGTCAAGATGGCGGACAGCTCCCACCGTGCCCGTCCACATGGATCTCAAAGGCAGCGGCAATGTAGAGTTTGTTGACCCTTGTTAACAAGTCCTCGCTGGAGTACTCTTTAGAAGAGATTGAATCAACTCCCACTAGACAGCCCGGCCCGGATGCCATCTTTTTTTTTTAAAAAAAAAATGAGCCTGAAGAACCGCGTAGAGCTTGGTTCTATGGCCGCCGACCTTGACAGCCGTGTTCCATCGTTTGATCTCCAGCCCAGAGAACATGTCTGTAAGACGCCTCGCTGTGAGGAAACTAAACGCATCGAGAGCTGACCGGCATGGAGAGTGTACTGCTCAATTGGCCTCCATGTGTGGTAGTATTTCAACGTGTTGAAGCTTCCATGTTTGATAATCTAGTTGGTGGTGTGCGAGTGGTGAGAAGTGAGTTGTTGCTGTACGGAGTACTTCTAGGTTGCGGATGAGGTACTCCCGTAGCAGCTAGTGTTCACTGATACTCCGTACTCGTACGAGTAGTGGCATGAGTGGGGCCACTCGCTCCTTCCGTTAAGTGGTCAAATAAAGTGGGTATTATCGATCAACAATGGGTGTTAGCAGTCACGTGGGATGGTCACGTGGATGGAGGGCCAGTTAAAGGGCTGTATTGGTTGTACGAGCAGCTACTATTGTTCTATGCACTCAGATGCCTTGGTTGATGCCCGTCTCGGCCTCCCAGGGCTTGGTTGCCTCGCAGAAACGCACAACACGGTCAAACATGCGACCGTCGCGGAGGGCCATGTAGATCTCGCTGGTCATTGTGCCGAGGATGCGGGTGCCGTGGCCCGCGGACAGGGCACTTCCACCACGCACCTTCTCGGCCGCGATCGTCGGGTGGTCTTCGACGCCGAGGTTGATAGGGATCCCGAGGTCGAGCCGCACAAAGTCGTAGACGACGCGCGTGGCCGGGCTCAGCAGCGCACTGACGCGGGCCGGCGCGTCTACAATGTGCGCGCGCGCCTCGTCGTACGTGGCCGACAGCAGCGCGGCCACTTTTGTCTGGAACAGGAGCAGCGTCACGCTGTCGGGCGGGACCGCGGTGGGGAACGCAACGGCGAACGCGGAGAGCAGCGCTCCCGTGCTGTCGCCGGCGGTGGCCGTGCCGCGCATGGCCAGGTCCATGTGCGCCAGCTCGTCCCAGCGGACCAGCAGCCGGGCAATGTAGACGTCGGCGACGGCCTGGCTGTCGGCGTCGTCGTGAAGAATCACGCTGTTGAAAATGGCTCGCACGCGCTCGCTGGCGGTGGCGCAAAAGTGGCGCTGGATGCACCGTAGGTCGAGGGCCTGGCACAGGACGTAAATGTACGTCGCGGCCATGAGGCTCAGCACCTCGGCGGCCTCAAGGGCGTAGCGCGCGGCGACGAGGGCCATGGAGTTGACGGCCTGGTTGGCCATCTCGGCGACCTGGACGTGGCTGCTCACGGGCTTGGCCAGGTACGCCAGCTCGGCCTGGTAGGCGGCCATGGTAATGTCCAGGCCCTTGGCAATGTACGACGTGCTCGGGTCATCGGCGCTCAGGTTGGGCGGCAGGCCGCGGTTGCGCGTATTGTCCAGCAGCTCGGTGCTCTGCGCGTACAGCAGGCGGCCCAGGTTCTGCAGCGCCAGCAGCGTCTTTTCCATGGCCGACGTGACGGCCATGGCCTGGAAGTTGCCGCCGTGGTGCAGGCGGCCGCCGGGGCCGCAATCACCCGTGTCAATGAGCGGGTTGTCCGTAGTCGAGTTGAGCTCCACCGCAATCTGGCACGTCGCGAGCGCAAGGTCCTCGAGCTGCGGGCCGATCCACTGCGGCGCCGTGCGCAGCGCATAGCGGTCCTGGGCGAGGCCGTTGCGTGCCGGAGCCTTGTTGCCGGGCGACAGCACGGAGCCAGCCAGGAAGCGGCGGATCGTGGCGGCGGCCTCGGCCTGGCCGGGGTGAGGGCGTGCGTGCGCGATAAAGGGGTCGTAGTTGTCGGCCGTGCCGGCGAGGGCCTCGGTGCCCATGGCCGTCAGCAGCTGCGTCCAAACGGCGAGCTGGTTGGCGGCGTGGATGGCGAGCGACGCGGCTGACGCGCATGCCGCGGTGCCGTTGGTGATGCCGAGGCCCTCCTTGGCCTGGAAGCGGATGGGTGCAATGTTGGCGCTGCGCAGGGCCTCATCGGCGGGGAGGTAGCGTGTGGACGACGACGACGACGACGACGACGACGACTGGACGCGGACGAAAATGTCGGGGTTGCCCTCGAGGAAGCCGGCGACATAGGACAGCGGCGACAGGTCGCCCGACGCCGAGATGCTGCCGCGCAGGGGCACGACGGGCGTCATGTTGGCAGCGACGAGGCGCAGCACGGCGTCGACGACCTCGATGCGGACGCCCGAGTGGCCGCGGGTCAGCGAGTTGCTGCGCACGAGCATCATGCCGCGCACGATGCCGGCCGGCATGGCGTGGCTGCGCAGCAGCATGTCGAGGTCAGCGGTGCCGGCGCCGGTATCGGGCGTGTCGCCGCCGCCGCTGACCGTGGTCTGGCCCTTGTCGGCGGGCAGCAACATGCCGACATTCTGGTGCTGGACGAGTGCAGACTGGAGGCGGGAGTGGTTTCCGGTGCGGGTGTCGGCACTGCCGCCGAAGCCGGTGTTGACGCCGTAGATGACCTTGCCAGTGGCGAGCTGGGTGTCCAGGTAGTCGGCGCTGCGGGCCATGTGGAGGCGGATCTTGGCATCGCCGGTGATCTCAGCACGCGTGCCATGCCTACAGTGTTGTTAGAGCGGAATTTAGGGGGATGAAACATGAAAAGGACGTTTTAAAAAGGACGTACAGGGCGACGGCGACAACTTGGGCAATCGTCAGGTCGTTGCCGGTGACCGTAACGGGGCTCTGGCCGGACGAGGCGGCACGGATGGCCGCCCACTCGCTGCACACCTGTTGCAGGTGGGATGTTGAAGGCATGTTGGTGAGGTTGTTGTCCAAGTTGTGAAAGGATGGTGGAAACATATCTACATAGAAATACGGAAGAGGAAGGAAGATATATGTACCAGAGGAAGGAGCAATAGAGAAAGGACATGTTGCGTTTTATTTGATTTATTGGACATAAGGACATGGAGATGAGCTTGCAGTAAAACGTAGACAACACATGCAAGCAGCAACAACAAGAGATACGAGATGCAAGAGCCACGGAAGAGATACAGAAGATGTGATGCAAAGGTGACAGATACAAGTAAAATCTTTGTTACACGAGATGCTGACTGCAGGAAGTCATCGCGGTGTCCGGCGGGGGACGTTGTCTGTGGATGGTATGATGGGAAGAAGGAGGTTAAAGAAAGCTGAGAACGAAGAGATAAAACAAAAATATAAATATAATAGAGACAACAAGTGCATAATAGAAAACAACACAAAACAAGTATACGAGTAGAAGCACTGCTCAGTCTACAGCATACATGTCAACACCCGTCATTCTGTTCACATCCTACTCGTCTTCACTTCTACTTGTGAGCTCACCGTGCTCATCCCGAATATCTGGTGATCAGCAGAGCATTGCAACTGTTGATCCTCGTCGATCCTTTGCATGCCATCTCGTAGATCTTTGTCAGCCGTGATGTAACATGCAGCGTCAGGTCCGTGCTGCACCTTCCCGGGCTGGATACGTCACCTGACGTGCGTCTACAACGACAATGCAACGAGTCCGAGCAGACCGGCATATTCCGTCCGGCCTATGGGAGTTTTTATCTGCTCTCTGGCAAATAGAGTATGGGCATAGCATCTGTCGTTCTACGTAGCACAAGTACGGGCATGTCGATCTACGTTGTACGAGCACGGGCATAGCATATGTCGATCTACGTATGCTACGTGAAGAAAGAGGCACGATAAGTGCAATCGCATTGTCTGCTCCGTCGTACGGGCCGAGATTACCGGGATAGACGGGACCAGCATCCTGCAAGTGTTGTAGTGAACGCCGGTGAGCATGTCGTATTGACATCATCCGTCAGCGGCCGTCTCTGACCAAGCATGACATGGCCTAGGCATTGCCACCTTTGCTTCTCACTGCACTGCTCATCCCATGAACTTTGGAATCTGCTCCTCTCTTCTCTCACTTCAACGTCTCCCTTGTCTCCTCGTGTTTCTGTTTATTATCCTGGTCCATCGTTTATCTTGACATGCATTGGTATCGTCTGTGCATCAGCTCATCCTCGCGAGATAGCCGTCCTAGTATATGGAGTCCAGACGGGTCTATATCCTGTCTCCGTCGGTCTTCTGCAACACTTCAACTGCAGATGGGTTGCCTGTCAGCTTGTAGCGAGGCAGGAGTATCGAGTATGTTGGTGTGAGATGTTGGTTAGAAGTCATCTATTTGTAAGCGAGACAAGGACAGGGCTCCCATCGGCTTATTCCCCGACCGACGCGGTAAGACATGTCTCAAGCACAACGCGTGTCGAGCAGCATCAGACAATACGACAAAATATAGACACGCGGCTGCACGCCTGTCAATTAATTGCCGTCGAATACTCCGTACATGACAGGCCAAAACTTTAGCCTACCGCCTTGTCTATTTTGCACAAACTATCGAATAAATCTATCGAATACTCGTAATCACCATGAATCAATCTCCATCTCCTCAAGAAAAAGTCATCCCCTCCAAAAGTCATCGCCTCCAAAAAGCAGGAACAAAATGTCAGACAGGCCCACCGCCGCGCGAGGCCAGACCCCGAAACGGCACGCCAACAGCGCCAAGACGAGGCGACAAAGTCGATAGTCGATTTCCAGTCGGCCCAGTCGGGCCCAGGATTCAAGTAGTCCCTTCTTCGTCCGAAGAGAGGCGTCTGCTAGCGAGACCTCGACGTGGCCGCGGCGTGGCCGGGCCAGAATGCTGCCCGGGTCATCCCTGCTGCACGACCGAACGTCTTCTGTGCCCGTTACGTAAGGATGGCGAGTGTAAGAATTGGTAGAGGTTTTTTTTTTTGTGTCTTTTTTACAAAAAAACAACGGGAAGCACGCGTTTGCCATGTGCTTGGCGGGTGCACTCCGTAGTCGTAAAAAGTACTTCCGTACTCCGTCCAGAGCCGGGGCACGCCGTCTCTCCCCTCGTCTCCAGTGTGGCGGCCAGTCTGCCGGCGTACTCGTGTCCGTCGGAGAATAGGCCTCGTGGCATACAAGTACGGGCTCCATACATTCCGACTCTGTACTACTCGTACTCCATAGCCGCGTCTCGGCTCCAGTCAGCTTTTTGCGAGTACTCGCACATCTTCAGCTTTGTCTCGATCTCGGCCGAGGGACAGGAACGGGTCGGATACTGTGTAGATTGTGATGGTCTGGCACGAACTGATCGATATTGGCTCAGCCCAGTCTTGTTTGCAGATGCGTTGTTTTCATTCGCTGCTAAGAATCGGAGCTGAAAACTAGGATTGTCATCGCCAACAGCCAAGACAGGCGTGAGAAGGACGCCTTGAGTTCAGCTGTGACCAGGATTCGTCGTATTGTCGGATGCTAGCTTGTACGGAATACTCGTACTCGTACGGGGTAAAGAAAAGAAACGAATGGGCAGCAAAACGATGCAAAACAACGTAACGCCAAACCAACACCTTTGGATCTGCTGCATTTATGACCAGTCAAAAGTTGATCTCTTGGAGTCCCACGGGTTCGATGTTTGCGTTGCATCAAACGGAGTCTAAATCAAGCAGCTGGGTTGTGGTTGTAGTTGTACGAGCACTCGTATTTCGTAGTCTGATGTTTTTTCTTATTCTTCGCTTGTTTAATTTATATTCCTTCTTTTCTTTCGATCCCTTCGTTCTTCAATTTTTTTCTTATTCATTTCCTGTCTAATTTTTTTTTTTCACTCAATCTTTTTTTCTCTTCTTTTCAGAATTTCTTAAATTTCTTTTCTCATGGGCACTCTTCCACGTCTTCACTCAAATCCCTAGTCGTCTTCTTCCCTCGGGTCCGACATCACCACCAGCTTAACACTTTCTACCCGTGATCGACATAGGGACAGGTATCGGATTCGTCTCATTTTTTTGTTGAGCCGTTGGCTCTTTTGCTTTAAATTTTGTTTACAATTTTGCCCGGACTGACCGTTTTCTTTTTCTTTCATATCGTCCAACACTCGCTAGCCAGGTACTACTCGTTGGCCACTAGCGGATAGTGGCAAACCATACCCACAGCGGAATTGGCCACAGCGGGCTTGGCCACTAAGCGACCACTAAAAGAAAAAAAAACCAGAAACCAGAAACCCCCCCCCAAAAACAGAAAACAGAACAGAGAAGCGAGATGATGAGAGACGCAAACCGGACGGCAGAAACAAAAACGACGGCGATAAAACACGCATACGAGCCCTCGTTTTCTGCCTCGGCTACGATCGTCCTGCCTGGTCCCTGTAAACAGTCACGATCGACACGGAGACTGGCCTCGTTTTTCCTCATTCTGATTCCTGTAATGTTTCGCCGGGATAACATCTGTGCGGCTGGCCGAGGGAACGCCTGGAAATTTGATATTGCTTCATGTTTTTACAAAGGATAAATTTGTTATTATTTTCTACTTGTCGAACATTGGTAACACGCGTGGAAAAAGGAGAAGATATGAATAACTCGTAATAACGTACGCGTGATGGATACGATGAAAGAAAAGAGTAGAGAAGGAAAAAGAAAGTAGAACGCAAGAAACAAGTATCTCTAGCAAAACATCTCCAGCAAAAGCAAAACAAAAAGAAACAACAGCAGCTATCCGCTTTGACCGCACACTCATCCGCCCAGCCGCAGTAGACGCCGCCTCTGCATGCAATTTATCCAATATCAACCCAAAACGCAGAATCCCATGCAAAGTAGAAATACCTCCTGCACCTTGCTGCCGCTCTAACTGCCTACGGCGTCCGACATGTTAATCCTGTTTCTCCCCTGCACCCCCCTGCTCTTGTACGGAGCTCTCGTACTTTTTTTGTGCTCCGTATTGAGGACTGACTCTGTCCTTTTCTACGATATGGTATTCGCTGCTCTACGGAGTACGGAGTACCGCACGATTAGTCCACATTGGGGAGGCGTAGACGGAGGATTATTATTAATTTTTTTTTTGTTGCTCTTTTGCTGCTTTTGCTGCTTTTCCATGCTCTGCTCGCTTCCCCCTTTTGATCCAATTTCACGCATTTTGCATCCTCTGCTACCGGATTTAGATTTGTCCCTTTGCTTCTTCCCCTGCTACGACTATCTCGTATCTTCACTCCACTACTCGTACGTCTCATATCGGGACGTCGGTCTTGGACCAACGGGCCGGCAACGCTGGCAAATAACTACAGTACGAGTACGAGTATGTGAGGTTAGTCTTGATATGGCATTGATGTGATTCGAATCGAATCGAATCTGACTTTGATTCTGAGGTGGTTTGCTTTGTTGTTTGCTCGTTTGTTCATGACCATTATTGACTGAATTGACTGAAACGAAATGGAAATGGAAATGGAAAATGGAAATGGAATCAGTTACGGACCCCAAAACCAAACAAAAATCAAATGAAGTCGAGAAAAAAAAAAGGTAAACAAAAATAGATAAATACAACCCATCAACCTAAATTTAAAAATGATGATTTCAGTTTATATAGTTTAAATAAATCAAAAACTCTTCAACGACCCGTTCTTTAGCAAATCCTGAAGAGACTCCCCCCCGGTTTAATCTACTTGGCAGCCAGAGCTCCCCACACTTGCATCTCGCTCGGCCACGCCACGATAAGTACACCCACTCCATGTGTAGTTACGATGCTGCTGCTGTGCTGTTGTCCGTTGTGGCTGCTCTATTTTTTATCGCTACTCCGTACGAGTACTCACTACCAGTACTGAGGGTCCTCGCCATCACCCCCCCTGGATCCTCTGGGCACTCACCTCGGGCCTCTTCACCTTGATCCCTGCACCTGTACTCGTACCCAAGCTACTGCCGCTCCAAGGACCATACGATCATACCATGTCCCGCCTAGGCACGTCCTCATCATGGACGGAGTAAATACTAGACTGGGCCAGCAGCGGCGGCGGACGGACTGTCTGTGTGTTGCCGACGCTGGCGGCCATATATATTAATAGGCCGACACACGCACCCCCCGTAGCTGGCGTGTGTGAAAAGAGAAGACGGTTCTTTTTCTCTACTTTTTTCTCTCTTGGTTCTCTTGTTAACATCTCTCGTTTCCTTTTCTCGTTTCATCCTCTTGTCCTTCATCTTTCTGTCGTTTCCCTCTCTTTTGTTCTAATCCACTCGGTGCTGTGTCTCTCTTTCTTTTCTCCTTCTCTTTGATTCTCTCTCTGATTCTCTCTCTCTGATTCTCTCTCTCCTCCTTCTATTTTGTATCATTTCTACGACTCTAAATCACATCTACGTCAACACCAACCTACACCAGCTACACCAATTCTACACCAAAAAAAACCCACAACAACACACCCATCACCATCAAAGCCAACCGCTCCAATGGCCAAGACCAAGGAGTTGGCCGCCTTGGAGGCTTGCACAAAGGACACGCTCCTGGGCAACAAGATCTCGGTCCGCATGCTCGAGTACCTCAGCACCACCAAGACGCACCCCGACGGCTTTGAGCTGCTGGCCCGCGAGTTCCTCGACATTTGCCGCATTCTCTTCTCCATCGAGGCCGGCCTCGACGACTGCGCCAAGACGGGCCGCCGATTCCCGCCCGACATGGTGGTCGAGCTCGAGCGCAAGTTCAAGACGACTTTCGCTGATTTCCAGGAGCTCGACCGCATGCTGCACAAGTTCCTCGAGTACGAGAACAGGGGCACCATGGGCCGCCTGCACAAGGGTTTCCGCCGCATGTTCCCGGACCATGACATTGCGCGCATGCGCGACTCGCTGGCCAAGTCCCGCGAGGCCCTGCGCATGAGTGCGCTCGTGTTTCAGTGGTCGCTCGGCGACGCGCGCATCGAGGACTCGGTGGGCATTGGGTACACGGGTCTGGCAGCCGCGCTGGAGCGCATGCACGGCAACCGGCCGGCCCTGACGGCATCGTCGTCGTCGCCGACGACTAGTGGTGGTGGTGGTGGGGGTGCATCGGCACCTCCGACGGCGGTGAGCACGGCGGAGACCACGTCGGCTGCCGACGAGACGACCGCAGCGACAGATGCTGCGACCACAGCCAGCCCCGGTGCCAGCCGCGCCGGCGGCAACAACCACAACCACAACAGCCCGGCGGCTCTGGCACGCTCCCGCACAGGCGAGCAAGGATCCCTGCCGGCCCTGCCGAGCAGCAGTGGCCAGCCCAAGTCGATGCTGGACGTGGGCGGACCGTCGAACCACTACGGCGCGCGCGGGTCGTCGATGCTGACCATGGGGCCCAACGGCCACCACACAATGCACAATGGCGGTGGCGGCGGCGGTGACGCTGGCGGTGGTAACGACCACGCCAGCAGCCACGGCAACGGCAACGGTCACGGCAACGGCCATGGCAGCCACGGCGGCGTGCACGTCAACGGCCATGGCCGCATCGTACACGACGACAACACGCCGCTGCCGTCGCTGCCGCCGATGCCGTTCATGGCCGAGCGCGACGCGGGCAAGGAGCTCACGTTTAGCGACGACCTGCGCATGATGCCCGATCTGCGGCGGCGGCCGTCGACGTCGGACAACAACACGATTGACTCGGCACGTGACATTAACGGAATTGTGGGGGCTGCCCTGACGACCAACACCAACGGCAGTGGCAGCGGTAATGGCAGTGCCGGCGGAAACGGCAGCAATGGCAACGGCGGCTCGGTTCCCGCGCGCAGCAACACGCGCGTCGCGTCGACGGCGGGCGGCAGCAGCCACCACGGCAGCAGCAGCCACGGTGGCGGCGGCGGAGGCCACGGGCACGGTGGCGGCGGTCACGGCGGCAGCCGCAGCCACTATGACAGCTCTGCCCTGCTGGACCACCTGGAAGTCATGTCGATCACGGCGTCGACGGCGGGCGACAGCGACTCGCACGCGCACGGTCTGCAGCCGCCGACCAAGATCAAGGTGGTGCACATCAAGGCGGACCCGGCATCGATGCCGACGTGGGCGCCGCGCAACACGGTGGGCAGCAGTGGTGGTGGTGGTGGTGGCGGCGGCAGCGGCGGCGGCGGCAACATGCGGTCAGCGCTGGTGGCGGCGGTGCAGGGCGCCAACTACACGCTGGTGGAGCAGCTGCTGGACCGCGGCGTGTCGGCAGATGGGGGCGTGCTGCACGAGGCGGTGCTGCACCACGACCTGGAGAGCATGCGGCTGCTGCTGCTGTTTGGGGCCGACCCCAACGGCGCCGACAAGGATGGCGTGACGGCGCTGTTTGCGTGCGTCGAGGAGTCGTTTGTCGAGGGCGCGACTCTCTTGCTCAAGTACGGTGCCGAGCCCAACCGCGACAGCCACAACCCGACCAAGGACACGAGCGAGTCGCCGCTCGTGGCGGCCTTCACGACGGGCAAGCTGGGCCTGGCGCAGCTGATGCTGGCCTACGGCGGCGACGCCAACCAGCGCGTGCAAAAGGGCGGCGGCAGCAGCAGCGGCAGCGACAGCGACGGCGGCGGCGACAAGTCGACGACGCTGCTGATGGGCGCCATTGGCAAGAAGAAGCACCGCCGCCTCGTCGACCTGCTGCTGGCCTACGGCGCCAACGCCAACCAAAAGGACGGCATGGGCACGAGCCCGCTGTTTATCGCCGTCCAGGCCGGCCGTGCCGACATTGTCACGGCCCTGCTGGACCACGGCGCCGACCCCAACCTGCCCGGTCCCAAACACGTGCTGTGGCCGTCGACGTATCACCCGTCGTGCCTGCGGCCGCTGCTGGCGCGCGGGGCCGACCTGCGCAAGGCCCCAGGTATCCTGGAGCTGGCCACCAGTCTCAATAAGCTCGAGACGGTGCGCGTGCTGATCAAGGCCGGCGTCGACGCCAACTCGAGCAAGGACGGCGTCTACACGCCGCTGTGCACGGCGATCCGCGACGACCACGTCGACATTTTTAATTTCCTGTTGGCCAACGGCGCCGACCCCAACCGGCCTGCCACCGAGTACCCGACGTGGAAGTGCATCACGCACAACCGCGTGCACCTGCTGCCGCCGCTCGTGCGCGCTGGTGCCGACCTGCACAAGCCGCCCGGTATCGCCGAGATGGCCGTCCAGGTCGGCTACGCCGAGGGTCTTGTGTGGCTGCTGGAAAAGGGCGGCGTCCACCCCGATGAGCGCAACAGCAAAGGACACACGCCGCTGACGACGGCGCTGCGCATGAACCGGCCCGATCTCGTGCAGCTCGTGCTGGACCACGGCGCCGACGCGGGTGCGCGCGGCGAGGAGTGGCCGCTGATCCTGGCCGTGCAGCACCCGTCGCTGCTGGAGCAGCTGCTGCCGCACGTGGCCAACCCGCGGGCCGTCCGCGGCGTGCTCGAGCGTGCCGTGGCTGCTGGCGAGATTGCCTCGGTCAAGCTGCTGCTGGCCGCCGGTGTCAGCGTCGAGGACAAGACGGGCGGTGTCTTTTCGCCGCTGACCACGAGCATCCGCGAGGGCCACCTGACGCTGACCAAGTTCTTGCTGGACGAGGCGCACGCCGACCCCAACGCCGCCGGCGAGCACTTGCCCCTCGTCAAGGCCCTGCGGCGCGGCCACGGCGACGAGGACGGCGGCGCGCAGAACCTGACGTGGCTGCTGGAGCACGGCGGCGACATCAACAAGACGTACCGCGGGTGGAACGCCGTCATGCAGGTGGTCGAGGACGGCAACCTGGACCTGCTCAAGCTGCTGGTCGAGAAGAGCGGCATGGCCGTCGACCTGGATGTGACGGACGACGACGGGCGCACGCTGCGGCAGATGGCGGCCGAGCGCGCGTGGCCCGAGGGCGAGCAGTACCTGCTGGCGCATGCCAAGGCGTGAGGGTGGATGGATTCGAAGCTGGGGCAAGTTGGGATCTGGAAAAGCTGCGGGTTGTCATGTTTTTTTTTTGTATTGCATCTCCTTTGTCTGTCTGTTGGAACGGCTCGATGTGGTTTCTTTACTATATACCTCCCATCTTTCGGCTGTCATTTGTTATGAATTCTATTTGTTAATCTATGATTTGATTGCGACATGACATTGGGCGTGACGAGAACGACAGCACGGCATCGTAAAACCCGGGAAGAACCTCCTACAACAGAAGAATCACGGTACAGTGCAACAGAATCCAAACGACGTTGTAACACCAGATGCACACCAGAGAACCGTTTAAGACAGAGGAGCATTACAACACGGCATCGCAACGTAATCAAAATAATGTTCTTACAACAACATAACACCTTCATTGGAGCAGTCTTACATTAAAGGAACATCACGACACGACATTGCAACAGAATCAATATTGCATCCTTGCAGCAGAAAATCACGACACATCACAACATAATTAAAACAACTTTCTTAAAGCAGAGGAATATTACGACACGACATCGCAACGTAGTCAAAGCATCCTCCTTAGAAGAGATGAGACCAACAGCAGAAAAAAACCCTCCTACGATAATAGAGGAACATCACGACACATCATTGGAACATAATCCAACATCCTTACAACCTAAACAATCTCGCTAGAACAGAATCATCATGACACATCGTGACATGATCAAAAGAGTATCCTTACAACAAAACATCACGGCACAACATTACGAGTACAAAATCAAACAACATCCCTACAACAGAATGACATCACAGAAACATCACAACAGTACTCGTACTCCGTACAACAGCACAACATCTCCATCGTAACAGCCAGTACTCGTATTACGCGTACTCGTACACTTGATTTCACAGCAACACAACACTGTCCGCGGCGGCCTGAGCGTCGACGGATACACGGAGATTGGGATCTCTGCTGCCAGCCAGGGTGATTGCATCATGGGCAACAAGAGCCGACCAGTCTGAAACATGACACACAGCTACTGAGTACTCCGTCGTAGCGACGATGGCAAGGGCAGGCCAGGAGAGTCCAGGACAGGCCAGGGCAGGCCAGGGCAGGCCAGGGCAGCACGGATGGTTTCCATAAACGGCAAGGCCGCAGAGTATTTCCATATGCACCTGCATGGCGCCAATACGACCACGAGGCATGGTGCGTGCTTGCGGCGTGCTTGCGGCAGTACGATACTGAGTACGGGGCGTACTTCGTAATTAGGAGAGGCAGTTTGTGGGCCTTTTTCTTCTGGCCACAGGTGTTGCTTTCTTGGTACGCGTGCACTGTACCGTTCGTTTTGGTAGTATTCCTTCCTTGATGCTACGAGTACTTTGGAATAGTCACTTCCTCTTTTGTGTGATTCTTTCCTTTTCTCCTTCCGTGTTATGCAATTCTCCTTCCGTCTGTTTTCTGCGCTCTTTCCTCTTCTTTTTCCTTTACTACGATAGTCTATCCTCACTATCCCTCTCCTTTCTTACTCTCCCCTTTTCCTTTCTCCTTTCCCCTCCCCTCCCCTCCCCTCTCCCCTCATTACTCAGTGGCCCACTGCAGTGGCAGGCGAACTGTGCCCGAGGACAACTGGTGGTCCAAGCGGTCAGGGGTGGCACAGATTTCATCGACAAAAGTATGGAGTACTCTGTCGCTGCCATTTGCCTGCTAGCGAGGGGGGGAAAAGGAGTTGATTCAAACGAACGAGATAATGACAAAAAATAGAATGGGAACAAAGAAAGAAGAACGAGAATATAAGAAGAAGAAAAGAAGAAGAAGCTGAAGAGTATGAAAAGAAGCCCAGAAGCAAAGTCCAACGGCAACAAATGATCATCACAAAGCGCAGCTTGATTTGTCACTTCCATCGGCCAGCTCAGCTCATGCAGTCTCTGTCAACTAGCCTCTGCAACTGGCCTCTGCACCTGGCCTCTGCAAGCGTAATAAGGTAATGGCACTAGGGGCGAGCGGGACTGCTGCACGTATGCACGGTGTTATTGCGGCTGCTATTATTGCATCTGCACTGCAGTGGAGGACATGACGGCAGGCGAGGAGAAGAAGAAACAGAGAAACAGAAAAAAAAAGAAACGGCTGGAGCCAATACGAGCAATCTCGTGGATCGCCGTCATCTTCAACAAGTACGAGTACGAGTAGAGCATGCTGCCGACCTGGGTCGTACTTTATTTAATTCGGTACTAACGGAGTCGTATCCACGCATCACGAAAGAAAAACGTCACGAAAGCGTTACGAGTACGAAATGATGTACGGAGTACCGAGAAACGACATCACAAGGAGCATGCAGGGCAGGGGACGACGCTCTTATCAGCGGTGGTATTCCACTTCTTCTCCTCTTATTCCTCTTATTCGATCCGGTTCGATGTTCGATTTCGGCGGCGATTGCACTTCTTTTTTTCTACTTGTCCATTCTGCAGTTTGTCTTATTTAATCTTGGATTCTTGATTGTGATTCTTTGCCTTGTCCATTGACTTGCCCGTCTTTCTCTGCCTCTGCTCTGCTGCATTGTCTGCTGCATTGTCTGCTGCATTGTCTGCTCTGCCTCCAACAGCATCATGAAGCCACGACGCAACACGGCAGACTCGGACACGGCACTGCGCACCAGCAGCGGACGTCCGTCGACCAGCTCCGTCGAGATGAACGCCTGGCCACGCCGCAATGCCCGGCCACAGCTCGAGCCGCTCGACTTTGGCCGGCAGCAGCAGCAGCAGCAGCCACCACCTTCTTCCCAACAACAACCACGCACGCCCATCTCCCCCGTCTCTCCACGCACACAGCACTACCAGTTCCAGCAGCCTTCATTGCGCGCCCCGGCCCGACGGAACTCGCGCACGCCACGGCCACCGCCTCTCATGACCGTCGACTACAACGGCGAGAGCATGTTTTTCCCTTTGTCGCCTGCGCCCGTCAAAAAGCACGACTCGACGGCCACCAGCCGTCTTGTGCTCTCCGACGACAGCAGCGACGTCCTGCCGCCCGACGACATCCGCCGGCCCTCGGTGCCGACAGTCGCCGTGGCCGTGCCGCCGCCCGCTGTCACTGGCACCACTGCCACCACTGGCGCCACCACGGGCGCGTCCACACATGTGCGCATCATCCACGCATCCCAGCCCGGCCCGCCGTCCATCTACTGGTCCGACGACGGCACGAGCATGGCCGGCACCGACGCCATGACCATTCGCACCGCCGCCGGCACCGTCGCCACCAACCCGTCGGCCTTTACTTTCTACCGCGAAGACGCGGACGACGACAGCGACTGCGGCGACGGCGACCCGCGGCGGTCCAACCGCGGCAGTCGTCGCCTCAGCAGACTCAGCCGGCTCAGCAGGGTCACGACGACGACGACGACGACGAGCAGCGCGGCGGCGGCAGCAGGGACGCCGCGCGACCACGAAAAGCGCCGGTCCTCGCTGTGCGCCACCATGGGCCGTGCCGCCGCGCGACGAGGCAGTGCCCCGAAAAAGGAGACGAACAAAGAAGACAAGGAGACGGCTGCCCGCCGCGTGTCCATAGCCTCCGACGACGACGATCTGGAAGAAGACGGCATCGACGCCAACGGCCTGCGCCTCGAGGGCCGGCACACGGCCGAGTTCGAGTTTGTCAATGGCCGCTACGTGCCGCCGGCCCTGCGCAACAACGGCCGTGCCCCCGGCCGCAAGCCCGTCAACGAGGTGCGCGAGCTGGAGCGCGAGCTCGAGCGCAAGCGCAAGCAGGGCCGCTACCACCACCACCACCACTTTGGCGGGGGCCGCCGCACAACAACAAACATTGACCCCGAGCTGGGTGAACAACACCATGTGAATGGCAATGCCAACGATGACGACGACGACGACGACGACAATGCCGAGCACGGCCTGCGCATCAACCGCGGGTCGCCGTCGTTTTGGTGTGTCGTCGGCATTGTGCTGTTCTTTGTCATTGCCATTGCCGTCGGCGTCGGCACCGGTGTCGGGCTCACCATGAGCAGGCACTGACGAGTTTTACGAGGGACAAAAAGGAGGCATTTTTCGGGTTTAATTTTGTTTTAAAGATATAGTTGTCGTCACGACGCATTTAATGATACCCTTTTGATTCAGACAAGAAATTTGAGATTATGTAAGAATGATGATGGTCGGTGGTCATCGCACCTGCCGTGCGGATGCGGCTCTTGCCTCGTGAGTTGTGTGCATCGTGCGTCATATGGCAGTCGTGCCTGCCGCTCTTGCTGCTACAGAGTACGCTTGACGTGGCACATGCCGTTCCATCGGGCATCGCCACTTTTGGCCTCCAATCTTTCTTCTCTTTTCATTCCCATCATCGTGACATGCCGCATTTCTCAGAACGCAATGACGAGGTCTCAAGTACAAACATTGATCCAGCCAAGACGCAGAGTTGGATGATCGCCGCCTGGGACAAGGGCTCAAGACAGAAGAAAGAAGGGGTTATTCAAGGAAACTGATGTGCAGATGCACGAACACGGGTTGTCATGAAGTCGGTGAATCTGCCAGCTGTCGGTGAATGTACGAGTACTCGCACAAAGTACCGCGACAGCTGCTGATGCCCCACGTTGTTCAAGGTTTGGTACGAGTACAAAGTACGTACTCCGTACTCCGTACTCGTACTCAGTACGAGCTCACAGCTACCCAACGGTGCAATGCCCCTTTCTCTCCCTGTGACTGCTGCTCGTCTCAGGGGCACGGCACATCAGCATCGTCGGTGCGTGCACCAAAGCCAAGAGTTTGTCTGTGCTAATCCAAATCCGTGCTGGTCGGTGGATGGCCGCCTCAATGGGGAAAAGACCAAGGGGAGGGATCAGGGGCCTTGCTGGTTCTTGACGGTACAGAGTACGACATTGACGAGACACACGGGCGAGCCGTGGCTGCCGAACAGTGCGTTTCAATGGAGACGACGATGAGATGATGGCGATGAGACGATACTATTGACGAGTATTGAAACGGAAAAGATGCTTGCAAAGCCCAATGGCATCAGTTGCAAAACGTCTTGACCTCGCCGCGACAACGACGACAACCACAACGACGACAACCACAACCACCACCCAATCCCAGCGATATCCCCCTGCTGCTCCATCACAATTTTAGCCCGTTGTTGCTTCGCATTGCTGGGCTCTGGCTAATTTCCCGCCACGCGAGTGCCGGCACCCAGCAAAAAGCGTCTCTCACCCGCTGCCGACTTCTTTCTGTCCTTTGTCGTTTTCTTCTGATGCCGTTGCCATAATTCTCCGCCTCCGCCTTCACCCGCATGGACAGGGACCTCAGTACGAGTACGCAGTATGCAGTCTTCACCTTGCTGTTGACCTTCTGACGCGTGCTGCACGCTGTGCTGCGTCGACGGTGCCGTGCATACTCCCTGTTTCCAATCTATCTATTGATTCCTGTTATTGTTATTGCTATTGCTATTACTATCGTTATTTATTGCTTTCATTGCTTTTCATATCATCAATTTCCATCCCGTCTTGCATACGAGTACCTGCATCCCGTCTGCCATCCCGTCTTTGCGACTAGCTCCTTTTCGTTAATGTTCTTTCTTTTTTGTCCCTTATCGCCGTCTCCTATTCTCCTTTTCCTGTCTTTGCTCTCTACGACCTCGTTTTTTGACTCAGCAAACGACACAACCTCTTATCCCAAGCCACATCGCCGTGGTGGCGTTGTACAACCGGAACACCGAGCTGTGTCACCCCGAAACCTCCTCGAACACAATCAAGCTCAAGGCCGACATCATCGAGACATTGCGCTTCGCCCCCTACTTATTCCACCTCTACGCCCTGGCGTAACCGTCGCAACGACCCCGGCATCTACTCCTACAAAGGTACTGAGTACTGAGTACATCGCCCTTGTCTCCTCGCACCTCTGCCGTTAGCTACGAGCCCGTGCATACTCTGAACTTGTTTTGCGCCTGCTATGCAACACGCTGCAGCTGCTAATGCAGGTGTAAATTACCCCATTGATCATCATCCGGTTGGCGCATGCACGTTCCTTCTCACCACTCGTTCCTTGGTCAATTCGTTTGACTACTCTTCTCGATCCTCTTGTCGTCTGTCTGCTTGCGTCTCGGTGCCAATCCTTCAGTTCTGACTCCCGCAGCCGCCATGGACAACTACCCGCCAGTCCCTTCCACGCCCGTGCAGCGGCGCAGCCATCACCAACACCAACACCAACAGTCGCGTCGACACTATGCCGCCTCAACGACCTCGACTGCAGCCCCGACGGTCTCGCGCAACTCGCACTCCTCCCACCACCACGGCGTTCCGCCTGCCGCACCAGAGGTCATCTCGACACTCATCACCAGCCTCTCCAGCATCTCCCAGCCCGCCATCTCCCACTTTGACGCTCCCTTTGGCCCTCCTTCCTCACACCTCTCGGTGCGCTCGCCTCCCTTGTCGCCGGCCCCGTCAGGAGGCTCCTTTGGCGTTGACTACGGCGCGTACTCGGATCCGGGGCGCGCCGAAGGCCCCGACGAAAGCACCCCGCTCGACGAGCTGGCCGCCGCGCCACCCGTCATCCGCACCGCCAAGCCTCCCAGCGGCTACTCGGCCCTGACCGCGCCGTCGCGCGAAAACTCCGGCCTCAAGTCGCTCCTGTCGAAACGCAGCTCCTCGCGTCCGTCATCGCGAGGCTCGCAGGCCTCGCGCGATGCCGACACCCTGAGCATCGGAAACCTGTCCATTGAGCGCAACATCCCCTCGCCCAACTCGGACCTGCAGCGCAAATCCTCGCTCGACAGCTGGAGCCGGAAAAAGGGCCGCGCACACAAGGGCCTCATGTACATGAGCAGCAAGGAACAGCTGCGCGAAAAGGAAGCAGAAAAGAGGCGCGTCAGCACTGGTGGCTCGAGCGACCGCGTGAGCATAGGCAGTGCAGCAGCGCTGCCCCGGCCAGACCCCTTCCTCGCCGAGATGCCCATTCGCGAGGAATCGCACGCCGACGCGTTGCCCAAAGATGCGCGCGAATCCTTTGAAAACGGCGCCACGAGCCCCCGTCACATCCCAGCGCGCGAGTCAAGCTTGTTGAAGACGGGCCACGTCCCCGCGCGCGAATCGGGTCTGCCAAGACCAGCCCGCACGTCGCGGCGCTCGTCCAAGCAAAAGACGGACGTCGATGGCAGCAACACGATCCACGAGGCCGACGAACAGCACCACGCCGCGCCGGTCGACCCATTAGCGGCACGCGCCGAGGCATCAAGAAGAAGAACACTAGAGCTGCAACGGCAGCAGCAGCAACAACAACAGCAACAACAACAGCAACAACAACAACAGCAACATGAACAGCAGCAGCAGCAACAACATAAGCAGAAACAGAGACACCAAACCCAGGACCAGGAACATCACACATCACGACAGGCGAGCATCCTTCCGAACGGCGACTTGCCCCCGACTGGCGACGACCCAAGACACACCGCTCGGTCTCACAGACACCGCGGGCACCGCGCACCAGAGCCCATAGAAGCGGCACCCATCACCGACTTCCACTACAGCAGCCACCACGACAACAACGGTAGCCTTCAAGTACCATCCACCACGGACAACCTGGAAGACGATGACCCCGAGGACGGTGCGCCGTTCCCTGCAGTTTCACAAGGCAGACGTAGGTCGGAGCGGTTGTCGACCGAGGGCATGAAGCGAACAGGGTCGAGGCTCAAGCGGCTCTCGGGCCGGCAGAGCCCACAGCCCGGTGACAGGGCCCCAAGTCCTGCCGCTGGCCTTGAACCGCCGGCACGGAACGACCGCGTGTCCTCGGAAGACACACATGTCATTTACGAGCGGCCCGACAGTGCTGACAGCATCGACGATGCCGTCGAGTCTTATTTGCGCTCGCCACGGCTGTCCCAAAAGATCCGTCACCACCAGACGGGCCGCATCATTTCCTTTTCAGAAGTTGGCGACAGCGAAGGCTCTGCCGTTTTTTGCTGTGTCGGCATGGGCCTGACGCGCTACATCATGGCGTTCTACGACGAGCTGGCGCTGACGCTGAAGCTGCGCCTGATCACGCCGGACCGGCCGGGCGTGGGCGACAGCGAGCCATACAGCGACGGAACGGCGACGCCGCTCGGCTGGCCAGACGACGTGTATGCCATTTGCCAGTCGCTCAAGATTACAAAGTTTTCTATTTTGGCGCACTCGGCGGGCGCCATTTACGCGCTGGCGACGGCGCTGCGCATGCCGCAGCACATCCGCGGGCGCATCCACCTGCTTGCGCCGTGGATCCCGCCGTCGCAAATGTCCGTGTACGGCTCGTCCAAACAGGCGCCTCTGCCGCCGAGCAACGCGATCCCGACGTCGCAGCGGATCCTGCGCGCGCTGCCGACGCCGTTCCTCAAGGCAGCCAATTCCAGCTTCATGACGGCGACGAGCAGCTCCATCACGTCGAGTCTGCCCAAGACACCGAAGCGCAAGCGCAAGAGCACGAACAAGGAGCGCGAGAAGGAGCCAACGCGGACACCGAGCCTCGCACTGGACAACAAGGACAATAAGGAAAACAAGGAAAATCAGCTGGGGTCCAAGCAGGCGGGCAACGACCCATCCGGGCCGTCGCCGCCGCCCGAGGCGTTTCCCAACATTGACGGCATGGAGCGGCTGCGTCTGCACTCGACGCCGGGTCCGGGTGCGCCGTCAGAGCCCACGTACACGATGACGTCGGGCGGGCCTGGAGCGGGCGCGGTGGACCGCGAGGCGGCCGTGGTGGCTGCGGCAGCGGATGCGATTGCAGAGCGCGAGCGGCAATCGACATACGACACGCGGCTGACGCATGCAATCTGGGAGCTGGCGACGACGGGCGCGAACCCGGCAGTGGACCTGCTGGTGTGCCTGGAGCGGCGGCACACGATTGGGTTCCGGTACGTGGACATTACGCGGCCGGTGATTATCCACCACGGGACGCGGGACTCGCGGGTGCCGGTGGACAATGTGCGGTGGCTGGGCAAGACGATGCGGCGGTGCGAGGTGCGGGTGCTGGAGGGCGAGGGCCACGGGCTGATGGCGAGCGCGGCGGTGATGGGCGGCGTGCTGATGGAGATTGCCAAGGAGTGGGACGACTGGGGGCGGTTGACGGGGTCGGTGTCGGGGCGGACGCGCGACGGCGAGCGCGGACGGCGGAACCCCGTGAGTCCGGTGAGGTGATATTTCTTTTTTTTGTTTTTCTTGCTTCTTTTTCTTGCATGCTTGCTTTCTTTATGTTGTTCTAATCTATGACGGTCCTGGGTTGGACACTGCGAATACCTTTATTGTTTTTACTTTGTTTTTACTTTGTTTTATTTTATTACGTCGAGGTCACTGGTTTCCTTTGTTCTCATCAAAAGCAGCGGATGATGTTTAATAGTAGCATTTGATTTCGAGTTGCATCGCTTCGTCCTTTGTGCGTGTCTTTGTTGTGTTGCGTGCGTCTTTTCACGACAAAGAGCTATGCAGGGTTTCGACGTTATTTTTGGTTTCCGCACCCGGCGATCACTACCAAGCTACGACTATATATGATCTGTTCGTCTGCTTTTCCTGCGATTACAGTATTCATCTTCTTCACAAACTACGCCATGGCAAAGAACAGGACGGTACCGCGACAGAGTGAGAGACTCAAGGCCAAGGCCCAAGCCAAGGCCAACGCTGGCCAGCAGGGCCAACCAGCACCACAGGGACAACAACAGGCCAGAAAGAAGAGAGGCGGGCCGACCAAGAAAGCCAAGCAAGCCAAGCAAGCAAAGCAACGCAGTGCCCCGGAGGAGGACGAGGAGGAGAAGGAGGAGGAGGACGCGGAGGAGAAGGAGGAGGAGGCGCGAGAGACAGAAACCGCCGCCGCCGCCGACGAGGAGCAGCGCACGCGCCTGCTCGACGCCTACACGCGCAGCCTGCTTCCCTGCAGCTACTTTGGCCTCGCCGACGAGCTGTGGGCGCGCGGCGTCTGGAGTTTGGAGCAGGAGAGCGCGCTGCGCGACGAGCTCGAGGCGTCGCCGCAGTACAAGCGGTTTGTGCAGCAGCAGGCCGCCTTTTACGCGCAGCAGAAAAACGACGGCCACCTCGAGGCCGAGCTGCAGCTGGCCGACATTTTGCAGCACCGCTTCCGCTGCCACGTCGAGGACCTGTTTCGGTATGGCTTGCGGCCGGGCGTGCGCGGGGCCGGCAGCCACGGCGGCAGTGACGGCAGCCACGGCGGACCAGCACCGGCCAAATACTACCTCCTCAAACTGGCGTGCATCCTGACGCACCCCATCTGGAACGGCATTGCAGCGGTGCGGTGGCTGCTGCAGCGCGTGGTGCAGGAGCGCGTGCCCGGGCATGTGCGGCCGCTGGTGCCGGCGTACTCGTACTGGCAGCGGCCGTTTGTGGCGACGGCGCGGGAGTGGGCGAGCGGGGAAAAGGACGGCGACGGGAAAGAGAGTGACGGCGACGGCGACGGCGACGCAAAAGAAAAAGCAGCTGTGGCCGAGGCGGAGCTGGGCTGGTTCTTGTTTGCAGCGGGCATGCCGCGGGATCTGTGGCGGCTGGACCGGCTGCTGACGCACGACGAGCCAGGGGATGTCAGCTCGGGTGCGGAAAGTGAAGAGAGCCAGAGTGAAGAGAGCCAGAGTGAAGAGAGCCAGAGTGCAGAAAGTGAGAGTGCAGAGAGCGAGAGCATTGCGAGCACCGACAGCACCGACTCCCGCCTCTCCGTCTGTTCGGCCATCAAGAAGGGCCGGTTCGGCTTACTCGACGGGTCGTTTGCTGACTGCGAGATTACGCAGCGCCAGGAGCGGCTGCGGCGGCAGGATGCGCTGCTGGGCCGCCCGCCCACGACCGCCTCCACGACGAACCCCGCCGACCTGACCGACGAGCAAGTCTTTTTCGACCTGCAGGAGCAGGACCTGGACCGCATGCTGGCACTGCTGGCTGACGAGGGCTTCATGTATCGCAGCGGCTCGATGACGCCCGAGTGCTACTATGCCGGGTACAAAAAGGCGCACGACTTGTTGGGTTATGGTGACGGTAGCGGGGAGTCTGGAGAGCTTGACCCTCTCCTCACCTGCCACACATGCTCCAAGGAGTACCACCAGGTCGAGCATTTGAATCCCAAAACGCCCGACGGCCACGTCCACTTTCTGCACCAGCAGTTTGTGCGCGGCGACCCGACGCAGATGCTCGCATGGCTGCAGCAGCGCAAGTGCGAGTGGCTGGCGGCGGGCGTGCGGGAGGCCCGGATCAATGCAGCGTTGCGGGCGGCGAGTAGTGGCGGCGGCAGCAGCAACACTTTGCCAGACGTGCCGCCGTTTGACCCTGTCCCCATGGGCCACCTGGACCGCGTGTTTACGGATCCGTCGCAGCTCGAGGCCATGGAGCGGGCGAGCCGCGGTGACCGGCCGCATGCATCCGTGCTGTGGTGTATGGGCGGGCCGTGGGAGGTGTAACGATGGACGAGTGGGTTGTGTTGAAATGGCAGAATAGCAGAAAAGCAGATAGCTCGAGGGACGACTTACACGATGGCAAGTGGGAGCTTTGGCCCCACCAACCGCGCCAATTACATAAGACCGCCCTACACCTGAAACAACCCCGAGCTGCATCCGTGCAGGGCCAGAGCACCCCCCAAAGCACCCCGCACCCAACGGCCTCACGTCTCACACAGTTTTGTCGTCTTGTCCAGCCTGTTACGTTTTGATAGCGTCTGCATCGTCTTTCTCGTCTGTCTCGTCTGTCTTGTTTGTCTCGACTTTACGAAATCAACTCTGCTTTAACTCGACCTCGACTTTGTCCGACTTGTTCTCTACCAAACAACTCTCCCCCCATAATGGACCGCAAAAACAAGCCGTCGGCCCTCGCCGCCTCCAAGGCCGCCCCTCCGCAGGCCCGCGTCGACCTCGTGGGCGACCGCGTCACGGCCGTGCTGCCGACGACGGGCGAGTCGGTCGACGTGCTGCTGACGGGCGCCACCGTGGTGTCGTGGAAGGGTGCCAGCAGTGCCAAGGATGGCGAGAATGTCTCTGAGCGGCTGTGGCTCAGCGAGGCGGCCGTGCTGGACGGCACCAAGGCGGTGCGCGGCGGTATTCCGATTGTGTTCCCCGTGTTTGGGCAGTCGCCGGCCGACGCGGCCACGGCGAAGCTGCCGCAGCACGGGCTGGCGCGCACGTCGCGCTGGGAGTTTCTGGGCAAGTCCGAGTCGGAAGGGTCCGGCGCCTCGCCGGGCGCGTCGGTGACGCTCGACTTTGGGCTGTCGGCGCCGTCGTCGACGGCGTCGTCGGCGGACGCGGCGCTGCGGGCGCTGTGGCCGTTTGACTTCACGCTGCTGTACCGCGTGACGCTGGAGCCGGGTAGCCTGCGGACGAGCATTGTCGTGACCAACACGGGCGACAAGGCGTTTGACTTTCACGTGCTGCTGCACACGTATCTGCGGGTGGATGTAGGTTCTCTTCTCTTCAGTATTGAATCCTGAATAGAATACTGACAGCAAAGGACATCGCCACAACTACAGTCACTGGCCTCGGCGACACAGACTACCTCGACAAGACGGTCGGCTATGCCACCAAGACGCAGACGGGCGACGTTGCCTTTGAAGGCGAGACCGACCGCGTGTACAAGCCGAGCAAGGGCGCCGAGCAGGCCGTCACCGTCGCCGCGGCGGGTACTCCTCTCTACGGCATCACGCGCGACAACCTGGCCGAGGTGGTCGTCTGGAACCCGTGGGCCGACAAGGCGCAGGCCATGGGCGACTTTGCGCCCAAGGACGGCTACCGCCACATGCTGTGCGTGGAGCCGGGCTCGGTGACGAGCTGGCAGACGCTCGAGCCCAACGAGGCCATGGAGGGCGCGCAGCTGATTACGCTGCTGTAGGTGTTAAGCGGTTGTGATTTACGACTACAGTGATTACAGTGAAAATAGTCTATTCTACCGTTAATATCTTATCTGTACGCTACTCGTAAAAAGGTACCGATCTACAAAGTACGCCTCACTCGGTCTTATCAGACAGCTTATCACTGATAGCAGCCGGTGGGGCATGGCGTCAGCCCAATGCGTCCCCGCGTCACCAGTCGCCTGAGCGATCTTTGATTCCGACGTCTCCCTTGTTTCTGTCACGTTTACCCGTGTTCCGTGTTCTTTCTTCCGATTTCCTTTCTTTTGTCTTCCTTTTCTTCTTTGTACTTTTCTTCTTTTTGGGTTCTACTTCCCTGCTCCTCCCGTCTGCTCCCCGTCTCTGGTCCGGTCCCGTGCCCGACCCCGCTTCCGAGTCCGTACTCGTACTCCGTACTATTGACATCCACTGATACCGAACGCCGAATTCACATCCGCCTGCGCGAAACGCCATCGCCATCGCCATCGCCATCGCCATCGCCACGCACAATGGCCCACGGCGTCGCCATTGTCAAGTTTGTCGGGACCGTCTCCCTCGGTCTGCTGACGGTGGGTCTCTCTTCTCCGTCGTCTTAGATAAAAAGGTACTAACCGCCAGGGCCTGTCCTTTACACTGTCCACCGTCACCGTCCCGACGCTGCTGACCCTGCCGTCCGCCCAGACCGCCGGCAAAGCCTTTTCTACCCTGACCGCCACCGCCCAGTCCCAGCAGCGCACCCTCTCGGGCGTCGCCGCCTCTGCTTTTTTGCTCGCCTACGTGCTGTCGCCGCGCGCCGTGCGCCACCCGTATTTGCTGTATACGTCGCTGCTCGTTGTCGCGAGCCGGCTGGCCACGGCCGACGTGCTGTCGCCGTATCTCTACTCGGCCACGTCGTCGCCTGCATCGCCTCAGCCGGAGATTGCTGCCCCCACCCCCCACCACATGGAGGCCAGCTACGAGGTGCTGGGCTCGGCGACGTCGGGGTCGGGCTCGGTGTCGGGCTCGGTGTCGGACGCGCACAGCGACGGTGCAGCCGCCGACGGTGCCGCTGACGGCGGCGTCGGCGTTGTCAACGGCGAGGAGGTGCGCGCGTCGGTCGAGGTGTTTCTGAAGCGCCAGATTGTGCGCACCGCCGTGACGGGCCTGGCCTTTGGCATGTCCATTGTCGGTCTGTGGGGGGACGGCACCGTTTGATGGTGCGGTGTCGATACCTTTATGTATTTTTGTATTTTTGTGTTTTTCAGGACATGGCGTTTCTTTCTTCTCTCATATGATCATATTCTCATCTTGGATAATTGAATCAGTTTTTCTATGCTATGATAAAGAAATCTGCCAAACTACAGCACGGTCACTCCAACCCAAGCCGCCACAGCCCGTCGCCCAGGAAATGCGCGTCCTCCACCACGGGGCCTTTGCCCTTTTCCTTGACCTCGGCCGTGCCCGCCACCAGCACGCCCACGGCGCACGCCTCTTCCTTGCCCTCGGCCATGACCACGACGGGCTCGCCTGCCGCCAGCTCGCGGCTCCACCGGCCCTCGTCGTCGCGGCCCTCGGGGTCACGATCTGTCGGTGCAGGCAAACGACCCCCCGCACTCGTCAACCCGGGCGCCATGAGCGTCGCGCCGCCCAGCACGTACCGGATGGCGCCGCGGTCGATGCGGATGCTGGGAAAGGCCTGGGGAAAACGGTGGACGAGGCGCAGGTGGGGCAGCAAGGGCATGTCCTTGAGGCCCGTCTCGAAAAAGAGCGGTTCGGTCTCGAGCACGTAGAGCACGGCGCGGTCGGGCAGCCTGACGGACAGCAGGGCTGCTTTCTTGGGGAGGATCTCGTCGGCGTAGGGCGTCAGCAGCGGGTAGCTGGCCAGCAGGGACTGGCGCAGGGCGCGCTGGACGGACGACTTTAGTTTTTGCCGAGGGGCATTTGGGATTCTTTCCGATTAGCATTTGGTCCTCAAAAAGTACATCCCGCCCAGAACTCACTCCTTTTTGAACATGGTGATGTGTGTACAGAGATGCCCCGCCAAGGGTCTGAAAAACGAGTGCTGTTTGGGAACGCGTTTGACTACTACGGAGTACTTATCGATTGTGCTTTTTTGGCTGGCGGGGTAGCCCACTATCAGCTAGCAACAAAACATGCACTAACTAGTAGCAGCGGCTGCGAGTACGCCAGCCAGCAGCCGCTACGACAGCCAGCAGCTACTACCATAACCGGCTACAGCAATCGGCTACAGCAACCGGCTACAGCAGCCGTTGCTCCAGTCCATATAGCATCCATTGACAGGTTCAACCAAAATAACGGTATTCTTCAAAGCAGCTATAGTCTTTTAATTTGTATCAATGCTGGAAGTAGTCGACATGGCTGGCAGCTGGCAGCTGTGCTAGCGAGTACTCCTACATCTAGACGCCTACCACCTTGACTACCACCAGTCCACCCCCCCCCCAAAACTACCCAAGATACACATTCTTGATAATCCCGTCCGTGTCCACGCTGATGTTCAGGCGCTCCGCATTGTGCTCCATCGTCACGCCCACGTGCGGCTCAATCACGCGCGTGTCCTTGGGCAGGTCCTTGCGGGAAAAGGCCTGGCAGTTAGCTTACGAGTGTATCTATGCACGGAAGAGACCTACCGTCTCATTGCTGTCGCCGTCGGTCAGGGTCTTGCCCAGCAGCTTGGCGGCCCATTCCTGCTGCTTGTTGCCAGAGCTGGTGCCGGCGAGCTGTGTCTGGAAGATGAGCGGCATTTTGGGTGGTTGTATGGTTGTTGGGCTGTTGCTGTTGCTGTTGCTGTTGCTATTGTGTGATGACGACGACGAGGGCTGATGGGATGACGGATGCCGTAAAGAGGAAGTGGAACAAGTAGCCTCATAAAACTGGGGCAGCTGGTGCCTAACGAATGAGGTCACCGACAGCAGCCCGCCAGTGGAGCCATGACGTCGTTCAGCCTCGTCTTACTCAGCGTCGTCGGCAAGTAATTAATAGATTCAACCAACTCCAGGTATCGCAAATATTACAGAAATGACCAGAAGATATAGCCGCAAGAAATGACCAAAATAACCACAAGAATGACCAAAATAACCACAAGAATGACCAAAATAACCACAAGAATGACCAAAATAACCACAAGAAACAACCAACATGACTAAAACAAATCATCGTCCATTGCCACGTCCCACTTGCGCGGCGACAGCTTGCGCATCTTCTTGGGACTGCCTGTCGTCGTCGTCGTCGTCGTCGTCGTCGTCGTCGCTTGCTTGGCAGACGTCGGATTGCCCACCGGTCTGGCCGTCGGCTTCGGCGCCGTGCTCCGCCGTTCGCGGCCCCGGCTGCTCGTCCGCGACCCGCTGCTCGGCCGGCTCATAATGGCGTCCGTGTCGGCGTCGCCCACGCGCAGCCGCTCCATCTTGCGCCACAGCGTCTCGCTAATGTCGCGGGTGGCAGGGCGGGCGGCTCTCTCCCTCTCGACTTGCTCCGTCCGCTCCCCCCGCTCCCCCCGCTCTCCCCGCTCCGGCGATGCCACCGGCAAGTCGTCACGCTCCCGCAGCGGCTTGCGCTTGCTCGGCGACCGCCCCGTCAGCTCGCGCTTCAGCACCGCCATCTCGCGCCGCAGCCGCTCATTCTCCTGCTCCAGGTCCTCCACCAGCACATTCTCCTTGTCGTCGTGATCATACCCACCCCCGCCCCCGCCCCCGTTCTCCTGCAGCCGCTCCATCACCTCCACCTTGCGGTCCCAGTGCTCCTCGCCGCGCTCCTTTTCCACCTCCAGGCTCGCCTTCCACCGCGCCAGCTCCACCACCAGCCGCTCCTCAAACTCCGCCGCGCACGCCTCGCGGATCTCCTGCTCCTGGTCCATCAGCCGGTCCGCCAGCGTCATCGCGTGCACCTCGGCCTCGATCCGCTTCTCCGTCTCTTGTGCCAGCGCCGCGTGCAGGTCGGCCATTTCCTCCGACATGCGCGCAATCTCCAGGGCGGCCGTCTCCATGGTCGCGCGGTCGTCCGGCCGGATGTTGCCGTGTCGGTGGTCCCGGCCGTCGTTCCGGTGTGCATGGCCCGGCGTCGTCGCACCACCACTCCCCAGAATCGACTGCGTAATCGACGGGATCCGCGGCACCGTAATCTCCCGTGCCAGCGCACTATACCGCAAGATTTGCGACGTCGCGTTGAAGTCGCCGTGCGGGTCGGCCGTCACAATCATCACGGCCTTTTGCGGGTTGCGCCGCACGGATGCCTGCATCGACGCCGACGGGAACGAGTTGGAAAACAGCAGCTCCGTCAGCTTGCACTGCCGGAACGGCACCACCTTGCTGCTGCTGCCGTTGTTGCTGCTGCCACCATTGTTGCTGGTCATGCCGCCCCCGCCCGCCGCGTCGCTCTGCATCTGCAGGCACTGGCCCAGGTACATCAGGCTCTCGTTGATCTTGCCGGCCTCGGCCAGCGTCGCGCCTGCCGTCTTGGCGTCACGTGCACGCTCGCTGCCCGCCAGGTCCACAATCGTCAGCGCATTGCCGCGCCACGCCCCCGCTGAACCCGTCTTTGCACCCGCACGCCGCCGCCGCACCTCGACCGACACAAAGCCGTGGCTGCGCGAGCTCACGCTGTTGCTGCCTGTGCCCGCGACGCGCCGCTCGTGCAGCCCTGCCTCAATCACCAGCAGTGCCTGCTGCAGGCTGCTGCACACCACTTTCCGCAGCCCTGCCACCACCTTGCGGTCTGGCGACAGCTCCGTGCTCTTGAACAGCAGCGGCCGCCGCTTGTACTCTTTCGTGGCTGCCGACTTGACCGGCGGCGTCAGCAGGTCAAAGATGCGGTCGTTGTACACCTCGTACATGGAGATGAGCACGGCGTACTGTGCGCGGTTGTCGCGGTTGACCCGCATGCCGCCGACGTCGGGCTTTTGCGGGAACGTCGACGGCCGGTTGAGGAAGCGCCGCGGCGGGGCCGGTTGGCTGGAGGCGTAGTCCTGTACAGTTAGTTTTTGTGCTGCTCGTCTGCTTTGTCTCTCTGTCGCGGCCGTCGCTGCCATGTATCGCTTCGGCGGCTTGCTGCTTCTGCTGTACTAGAGCGGCACCAAGTCGTCGTCGCCGTGCACACGCCGCACACTGGCCGGTGTGTGCCAAGTCGGGGGTGGAATCGTCGGACTCGTCGTCGGACTCGTCGTCGAACTCGCCGGTGGACTCGCTGGCGGAAACATGCCCGGCGTGAGCAGCCCACTGAGGCTGCTGCTGCTGCTGCTTTTGTTTCTTGGGAGAAAGGGTAGGCGTACTGTCATGGGTGTTGGTGCGCGCGAGCTGTAGCGCGACGTGGCGCCGGCCTCGCCGTACACCGAGTCGACAAACGTCGCCGCGTCGTAAATGGTCGCCTCGGACGCGTCCGACGCCACAATGCTTGCGAGGTCGTCGCCGCCAGCATCAGCGATAGCATCGCCAATCGACTGAAACAGCACATCCAGCGTCAGCTGCGTCAGGCCGCGCTGGGATTTGCTGCCCAGGATCGTGTGCGACTTGCCCGACCCCGTGACGCCCAGCGTCGCCAGCAGGCCGTCGGTGCCCTCGCCGCCGTGCGGCGCCAGCACGCCCTCGATCAGCAGCGGCGCGACGCGCGTGCTGCGGAACACGTCGAGCTGGCTCGCGTCTTCTTCGAGCACGCGCGTGAAACAAAACGTCTCAATGGCGCGGCGCCGGTCGTTGGGCGGGTTGAGGCGGATGTGCGTCGGCGTCGTGGGCTCGGACGCGGGCGCGTGCGCGTTGCCAACGTTGTCGACGTCGACGTCGACGTCGTCAACGGCGGGCGGCTCGACCTCGAGGAACCGGTCGGCTGTTGCTGCGCCGGCCTGTGGCGGTCGCAGACGAAGGTAGACCTGGAACAGGCTGTTGTTGGATGGCGGGGGGTCCATCGTGGGTGTATGTGGCGGTGGTGATGTTGTTGTGATAGTAGTGATGGTGATGGTGACGGTGATGGTGATGTTGTCGTGATAATATGCGGGCAATCAACTATGCCCCGTCTGAATGCGATAGATGACTGATGCAATATGACCGAAATAAACTGTATGCAAACAACTATCCATAATACGGAGTAGATACCCAACAACACAACCCAGTTGACACAAACGCGGTCGAAAAAGTCCGACGTCAACGTCTGCCCCGTATTTACTGCAGCCCGATGGAGAATGCCGTCACTAGGCAACGGCGATAAGATAGGCGTGTTTACAGGTACGGAGTACTGACTGGACCCTGACTCTGGACCCATAATTTGTCGTCATACGTTGGAACACTGCTAATAAACGAACCAAGACACTGATACTTAGTTAGGGCCTGATGCACGGGAGACTGCGCACGCGCAAATGTTGCGCCTGCGCAAATTGTGACCTATTTTGGCACCAAATTTGTGTACAAAAAGCGGATACCACACTTCGTCGCTCAATTTGAATTAGTCGATTTGGAACATGTACTCTCACGAAAAGCGACTGATGACATAAAGTACTCGTACGGGATATTCTTGTTCCAGCCGATGTAGGAACCGAGGTACCTGCCTTTACGTGATATTTTGGCTGTAGTAGGCGGTACCTTTTTTCTCGTAGTCAGTATCACTAGAATCTCCGCTAGATCATCGCCACTATGTCGGGCGCCGACGATGAAAATCTCGAGCGCCTCCGCGCCGTCGTCCTCGGTACTCTACTGGAAATCATCGCCAGCGAAACACCACCCGAACCAATTCCATACATTCGTATTAATATCCCGCCTATCGGCCTGCACCATAGAGGGTAGTGTAGGGGATTCGGGGGTATCGTCGTCGTCGAATTCCGCATCGGCTGCGTAGTCTTCCAGAGCATCGGACATCGTGATGTTTTTTTTGCTGGCAAATGCATACAAAATAGTATCATCCTTAGGGTGTGATGCGTAGGACACTGCTCAGGAGCAAATGCTGCTCAGGAGCAAGACCTTCCTTATTGGGCTGGTACATAAAACTGTGCAAAAATATGGGGCGAGGGCATGCGCAGTCTCCCGTGCATCAGGCCCTTATACGCAAATGCAATAAGCCTCATTCAATTTCATAAAACTCTAAAAAAATCGTATTAAAACTGCTGGCTTGCTGATAACCAAAACTGGCGTGCATTGCACGATGCAATAACAAATTGGAGAATAATGCAGCAACGGCAAGGAAGAATAAACAAAACCAAAAACAAAAAAGGACGCAAAAGTATTAAAAAACCCAAAAAAAGTAAACAAAAGACAATAATGACAAAAACAACAATAATGACGAGGCACAACATGCTCAGTCGACCAACTACAAAATGCTGCCAAGAAATAAAAACAAGGGATATAAAGCAAAACTACATGTGGCCGTCGCGGACCTCGAGGTCGCGCACGTACTTGACAAACGTCTTCTTGTGGGCCTAGATTGTCAGTACATATCAACAATAAAAAGACGAGACAAAACTCACCATCCCCGCATACCGCCCGTCGCGCAGGACGCAAATGTACCGCAGCCCCAGCTTGGCAAAACACTCGTACACCAGGTCCATGGGCGACCGGATGTCCAGGGCCACCGGGGCCGGGTCAATGTACGGCGTAAAGTCGGTGGGGTCGGTGCCGTGCCGGTCGTCGTCGTCATCCGAGTCGTCAATGTTGGGCACGGTGGCCATGAGACACAGGCTGTTGGCCTCGTCGCGCAGGCGGTCGAGGGCAAACTCGAGGTCGGGCGCCGGGATGAGGCCGACCAGGATGCCGTCGCGCACAATGGGCAGGCCGCCGTCGAGCTCGCCGGCACGGTGCAGGCCGTCGAGCTTCTTGCGCAGCACCGTGGCCTGCACGTGGGGCGACGCCGTGATGTCGATGATGCGGCTGCGGCGCACGCGGGGGACAATGTCGGCGAGGTCCGACGTGAAGATGGGCTTGTGCTTGTTGCTGAGAAAGGGGTAGGCGTTCATCTCGGTCAGCAGGTCGTAGATGGACAGCGGCTCAATGGCGTCGGCCGTCCACTTGGCCACCAGGATGGCCAGCGAAAAGGGCAGCACGTAGTCGAGGCTGCCGGTGATTTCAAACAAGATGACGGCCAGCGTGACCGACAGCCGCGTGACGCCGCACATGGTGGCGCCGGCGGCGATGAGGCCGTAGACGCCGGGCTGGATGCACGACGCGCTGCCCATGGCGGCACACGAGTTCCACACGGGCCAGTCGGGCGTGCTGAGCACAAACCACTGCACGGCGTGGCCGACGAGCCGGCCCATGAGGCCGCCGACGACCATGGAGGGGACATAGATGCCAGCAGGGACTTTCTGGGGGGGAGGGGTTAGCAGGAAGAAAGGAAAGGAGATAAGAGGAGAGAATAAAAGAGAAGAGAAGAGAAGAGAAGAGAAGAGAAGGAAAAGGCAGCGAAAGGTAAAAAGAAAAGAAAAGAAAAGGAAGAAAAGAAAAAAGGAAGAAAAAGAAAAACCTACAATACCAAACGTCACTACCGTCAACAACCCTTTAATCACACACGCCCCCAGCAGCTTCCACAGAATCGGCGAAATGTCCGACACCTCCCGCGGACAGATGCCCAGGTCCGCCAGATTGTTGTCCGTCACGTCGCAGGGCGCCGCCAGGTTGTACAGCAGCGCGGCCACCGGCAGCTTGGTCAGGTTGTTCCAGTAGCCCACGAGGCCCGTGACCAGCGCCACCAGCACGACCTCGAGCAGCGGGTGCTTCTTAATCAGCGGGATGCTGCGGAAGTTCTTGGCCCAGATGCGCGACGCCTTGATGAACATGGCGCCCGTCACGCCGCCCATGATGCCGACGGCCACGAAGCTGCCGAGCTCAAAGTACTCCCAGTCGACGGCGTAGTGCACCTGGAACATGACAATCTTGTTGGTGCCATAGGGGTTCAAGAACTTGAGCGTCAGGGCGGCCGTGATGCAGCAGAAGAATGTGCGGAACAGCGTCTTGGCCGGGAAAAAGTAGGCCACCTCCTCGAGGCAGAAGAGCACGCCGCCGAGGGGTGCGCCAAAGGCCACGGCGACACCGGCAGCCGCGGCAGCCGACAGAATCTCGCGGCGTTTGGCGTCGTTGCCGTCGTACTTGCTAAAGAGCCGGCACGCAATGTTGCCGACGCACGTGGCAATGTGCACATAGGGGCCCTCTTTGCCGAGACTGAGGCCCGACGCCACGCTGAGCACGAGCCCGGCCGACTTGGCCACGAGCGTCTTGAAGCCCAGGAAGCCGTGCAGCACAAAGCCGCTCAGGATCACGCGCACCTCAGCCACGCCGCTGCCCGCCGCGGAGAAATACACCATGGGGGCACCGGACGGCGCGGCTTTAGGTGCCGGCGAGAACGTGCGGTCCGCCGACGACGCCGGAGCCGCTTCTCTGCCATCGCCGCCATCGCCGCCACGATCGCCACCACAGCTGCCACCGCCAAATGCCTCGATGCTGCCGGCATGGTCGTCCTCGGACAGCGGGTCGACCGGGTCGGCGCCCAGGTTCTCGTCGAGCGTGGCCATGCCAAAGGCCGACGGCACGACGGTCTTGGTCGACAGCGTGATGAGGCAGGCCAGCGACGCGAAAAAGATGGCACCGCACACGTACGTCGCATACTCGAGCCAGACGGCGCCGGCACCGTGGCCGCCGCCCAGGACCTCGGCCCACTCGCGCCAGTCGGTGCAGGCGCCGTTGGGACAGCACTGCTTCTCGGTCATGAGCCAGCCCAGCTGGCAGTAGCCCTCCTTGTAGTCGAAGAAGAGGGCCTCGGACACGTCGATGGCATAGGCAAAGACGGCGACGACAAAGCCGACGAGCGCCGACAGGATCCAGCCCTGGGCGCCGTCAAAGAGCACGTAGACGCGGCCCCAAAAGTCCTTGCGGCTGCGCAGGGCCTTGACGCGGTACGAGTCGAGGATGCTGTCGTGGACCCAGTCGGTGGAGGTGAACTGGTCGTACCAGACGCGCTCGTCGGGGGCGATGGACATTTTGGACTCGGACAGCGACGACTCCTGGCGCTCGGCCAGCACGTTGGCCATGCGCTGGCTCCAGGACCCGGCGCGGCTGTGGTGGCGCAGCGAGGCGGTGGCGCCGACGTAGCCGCTGACAAAGCTCTGGGAGCGGCTCAGGATGGTGGGCCGGACGGCGCCGGGCAGGCGCTGGCCGTGCTGCAGCAGCGACGTGCGCTCGTCGGGGCCATCGTTGCCGGCGTCAAAGGAGCCGCGGCGACTGGGGCGGAAGTGGCGGGACAGCGTGGGCGACGGCGGGCCGGACGGAGGGCCGAGGTAGAAGGATCTGGGAAGAGCCGCAGAGCTCGAGGGCCGAGACTGGCCATCGTTGCCCATGTCGTCGTCGTCGCGTGGTCGGCACGAGGCGAGGGTACAACGAGGGGGAAGTCGATGAAGCCGTTGAAGTGAAAGGTTCGCACGTGAGATGACGCCGCTGCTGGAGAAATCAAACAAAGGTGCAGGCGGGCGCGCAAGCGGGCGAGCGGGCGGGCGGCTTCAAAGGACTTTCGAGTGTTGGACCCTGTGCGGCTGTCACGTCAACTGACACACGGCTCCACGTGGATGACACCAGCAGCAAGCAGGTTAACCAAATGCAAGGAAATGAGCGGCGATCGGTTGGTCATGTGCATCGGTCGTGGGTAGGGCAAGGCGTGGCGAAGATACAGAGAAACGAGAAGCGAGAAGCGAGAAACAAGAAACGAGTGAAAAAGTAGAAGAATGGGCAAGGTAATGAATACTCGTAGACGAAGGAAGAGAAAAAGATGGAAGACAAAAGACAAAAAGCCGATAAACAGAACAAAACCAAACCAAGCAGTCAAAGCCGTTGCGGATCTGCAGCTCCACTGCCAACATTCAACGGTCCGCTCGAGTGACAACTCAGACACGACGTGGCGAGGGCGAGGATAAGACAAGATGGGAGATTGCAGAGATAGGAGAAGAGAAGAGAAAGGAGAAAGGAGATGCGAGAAGAAACGACGAGATAATAGAAAGTAGAAGTAAGCACAAGCGACGGAAGCGGCAATGACAAGCAGGGCTGTGATCGTCCCAAGGCAGGTGCGACGTGCCACGACGGGGCTTGCGGCTTAGGCGCGTAAGTCGAAATACAGCAGGCAGCAGAAGTCGAAATACGGAGAACAGCTGCAGAGAGAGGTGCAGAGATGATGACTGGAGGATTTATCAGCTGAGATTGATGACTGCAATGATGTCGTTGATGTCGGGTTAAATTCAAGATTGAATTTGTTTGATTGATGGTGTTTGGTCGGCAGTCAAGATGGCACCAAGAAACAGCAACAATAAACAGCAAGACAGAGACCCAGAAGATGAAGACACTGAATCACGAAAGAGACATAAAGACACAAGATGGACTCGACGATAAGCATTTAAGAATATACTGAAGATAGACACTAGAATACAAGACAGACACAGCCAAGACCGCCTCGTTTTCAACACGCTATCGGAGTATCGTCGGACATACCCCTCGATGCCTTGGCTCGTGCATGACGCCAACAACATGCAGGTGACGCTGATAACTTGATTCTATTTGATCTTTTTTGCAGCAGCCTGGTTGTCAGCAGTCTTTACTCGTACTCGTAGATGTAGGTTGGTTCCTTAGTGATTGTTTGGATGTGCCGTGGAAACGCAAGCAGATTGATCTGAGCATCATAGATCCAAAGAGCCAAACGCAACAAACCAGACAGCCCAAACAGAAAGCAAACTATTCAAACAGTCCAAACACAGACAAAACCTACAAGACAGCAGTTCTTCAGCTTCATAAACTCGGCCGCACACTTGTCCTTGTGCACGGCGTTGTAGTCGGCAACAATGCACTGGCCGTATACGGCAGCCTGTCTGTTAGCTGTGTCTTGCCGGTGGCCCGGTGGGTGTCGGCGTCGGCGTCGACACCGTCTGCCCGCCACCGCCGTCTGCCCGCCGCCCCAAACACACCTCTGACGAGCACTTTGCCGCGGCGTCGGCCAGTCGTTGAATCGGGCGTGCACGTGACTGCATTGTGGCGATGATTACGAGTACTCGTACTGTCGTGGGATGCACCTTCCTGTGAGCGATCTCCTCTTTCCCGATGCGCGATTCTTTATCCCTCCCGTACCCGCTAGTCCCAATCCGACAATGCTCCATTTTTCCTTCCAACGCGCTTGACCTCTCAACGCGTCGGGTCCTGCCCCCGTCGCAGGACCCCCGTGCAACTGTTTTCGGGAGCTTTTTTTTGAAGTTTATTTTGTTGCGACCTTTTTTTGTGAACTGCGACCTGCGAACCGCGAAACGCGACCCTCGACCGCGACCTCGACACTTTGCCCGCCGTGAGCAGTGCCGACTCTTGACGTGCGCCCACTCGCCGGCCATTGCGGGATCTTCTTTTTAACGGTCTTTTTTTTTGTCCGTCGCGACTCCGTCGGCGGCAGCCACTGCCATTGTGTTCGACTTGCTCCCTTTCCGCCCCCCCCCGACCATACGAGATTGAGTAGCCACCCTCTATCATGCCTTCGCCGGCGTGCTCGACCCCATGCCGTCTCACGCTCCGCTGTCCTCTCGCGATGGCAAGACCCGGCCAATGCCTGCCCAGCAGGAAAGCGAAGCTCTCTACTACTCGAATGATGGTGGGTTCTTTTTCTTCTTCTTCGAGAGGCTGTTGTTATTGTGCTAACCCGCAGACATTGAACTACTGCACCAGGTCGTCGCGCTCGGACAGGAAATCCTGCCGACGCTCGCCAAGCGCGACCGGCTGCCGACGACGGCGCTGTTCCGCGCAGCCGACATTGTGTTCCCGCAATGGGGCCTCGATCCCGACGGCGAGGACAAGCTCAGCCGGATTATTTTTATGGTGGGCGGCATGCGGTCGACGGACAATCTGCTGGACCGGTTCCGGACCGTGCTGAAGCGCATGGGCATTGAGCTGGAGTATGTGGATGGAGATGGCGACGACGTGGATGACGACAAGGTGAACGACGCCGACCACCAACGCTCGCCACCGCGTCGCGCGCAAGCACACACGTTTGCGTCGCCGCCGTCGCCCCACAGCACGGCCGCGTCGGTCGCGTCGCCACGCCGAGAGCAGAACCCGGCGACACAGCAGCCGACACAGCAACCCAAGGGCCGGCGACGGCGCAACTCGGACACGGTAGCACGTGTGGCCGTCCACGGTGGCCCTGACCAAGGCCAACACCACAACCAAAACCAAACCCAAAACCAACAACAAGAGACACGACCAAATCGCCCCGTGTCCAGACAACGACGGCAGTCGGACTCGCAGGCACGGCCGCTGATGAACTACAAGGAGTTGTTTGGCGGCGAGTCGCGTGAGGCATTGCCGGAAGATGAGCCAGTACAGAAGCCGCAGCCACAGCCAGAGCCGGAGCCACAACCGGAGCTGTCACATCCAATCGCGCCATGGCTTTCACAAGTTGCACAATACAAGGCAGACGAGCCGGTTGTCGCGGAGGAAGAGGAAGAAGAAGAAGAAGACGACGACGACGACGACGACGACGACGAAGAAGAAGTCGAGGAGGAAGAAGAAGACGACGACGACGAAAACAACGACCACGATGCCGACGACGTCGACGAATACACACAGTCGCTACAGATGCTGCAGCCCAAGAGCCACCAGCCGCCCTCCCAGAACCAGCAACCCCCCAAAAGCCACCTCTTCCACACGCACAACTACCAGCAGCACCACGACTACCAGCACCACCACGACCTGCCCGTGCGCACGCGCGAACCCCTCGCTCCCATCCCCGAGGTCGACACGGCGTGCATCCCGCCCCAGATCAACTCGTCGATGCAGGCAGCCGGGTCGTGGACGGCGGCACCGTCGTCGTCGCGGCACTCGGTGGCGTCCGACTATGGCGAGTTTTACATGCCGAGCGACACGACGATGCAGACAGAGGGGAATGATCTCGGTGTTGGTGGCAACAGCAACGGCGGCCCGCCACCCAAGGTGGACCCGGGAATCATGGCCAAGGTGGCGGACACGTACTTTATGCGGTTTGCGTTTGTCGGGGGCCGATCGCTGGAGGCGTGGGAGGCGCTGTGTGCGGCGCACCAGGAACAGGCGCGGTATGCGGCGCAGATGGACCGGGAGCTGTCTGCATCGGAGGCGCTGGTGGTGTGGCAGGGGGTGGTGGGTGACGTGCAGAGGAGGGAGGCGGAGCGGAGGGAGGCAGAGCAGAGGCAGGCAGAGCAAGCTCGAGTCCACGAAGTTGTCATGGAGGCCGACGACGAAGAGGCTGAAGAGGAGGAAGAGGAGGAAGACGACAACGTCGGTTCTGACTCGGATTCTGACTCCTCCTCCTCCGCCGACGACTTCCGCCAGAAACAGGCCCACCGCGACCGCCTCATGCGCCGGGCCGCGCGCGTCTACACCATCACGACGCTCTTCAACGCCGTCGTGCACTGGCAGGCCAAGACGGCCGAGGAGACGGGCCGCACGCAAGTGGCACGCCGGCACATTGTGCGGAAAAAAGTGTTTGTAGCGTGGCGCGACCAGACGGCGCGCGAAAAGGCAGCCGCGACGACGCTCGCGCTGGGATGGGCCGTGCAGCACTGGATGGCGGCGCTGCAGCAGCGGCAGCAGTCCGGCAGCAGCGAGCTCGTGGCGCGGCAGTACTACGAGCACGACGCGGCCACGGTGGCGTGCTGGACGTGGCTGCGGGCGTACCAGGACCGGCGGGCGACGACGTGGGCGGCGGATCGGCGACGGCGGTGGGCTGTCTGCGGCTGGCAGTGTGCCGACACAATCGCATCCGACGCCGGCCGGACAACCGACGGGATGGCCCGGCACAATCGGCTCATCACGGCGGCAAGCCAGTGGACGACGACAACACAGACACAGACATTGGCCTGGCAGCGCATCGAGGACCAAGAGACGGCGACACTGGCCCGCGCGGCCCTGGCCGACTGGGCCGCGGAGACGCGGTGCCGGCAGCAGCTGCGGTCCATACGCCAGACCCACGACGCGCGCACCAAGGACGCCACCCTGCTGTTCTGGCGCCAGAGCGCGGCCAACTTCCAGCACCGCGCGGCGCAGCTGGACCTGGACATTGCCGAGGAGTACGCGACGCGCTGGCAGCGCGAGACGCGGCTGGTGCTGTTCCGGGCGGAGGCGGCGCTGGATCTCAAAGTCGACGCCGTGCACAGCTGGCTGCTGGCCGAGAAGCTGGCGTTCTTGGTGCGGTACCGCGACGAGCAGCTGGTGCGCCGGGCGTGTGGCGTGCTGGAGGAGCAGGCGGTGTGTGCGTGGCAGGCCGACGACGAGCGGGCCGACGTCGCCGATGGTCTCTATAAGGCCAACATTGTCTCGTCGTTTGTCACGGCTCTCGCGGCACAGACCGAGAGGGCCGACCTGCTGCACCGCACGGCTGCCTACATTGACACGGCCACGCTGGCCAGCCGCTACGTGGCGCATACCTGGCCGCGCGCCGTCGCCGCCCACGTGCGCAGCGACGCCCTGGCCTGCCGCGGCGCCTTTTACGTCGGCGTCGCCAATGCCGTCAAGGGCTGGCCGGCCCTGGCCCACACGGTCCGCGAGCAGCGTCTGCGCACGACCTACCGCAGCGTGCGGCGCAAAGCCAAGCGCGACACGGCTGCCGCGTGTGTTGCCCTGTGGCAGGGTGCGCTTGAAGATGTCGGTGACGAGGCTGCGGCAGTGGCCGACTATGATCACCCCGGCGGCGGCGGCGGCGGCGGCAGCGGCGGCTATGACGTGGCCGACGAGCTGCGCTACGAGCACGAGACGCACACGCTTTTTGCCGCCCTCAACGGCTGGATCCTGGCCACCAACGACGTGCTCTTCCAACAAGGCGTCGCCGTCGACGCCGACGCCGAGGTCTACCTGAGCCGGTGGCGGCTGCAGCGCGCCGCCTGCGACGACCTGGGCGCCGCCGCCGCCGAGCACGACACCGTGTCGCTCATGGCCGGCCGCTGGGACGACTGGGAGCTGCAGGCCGTGCAGGCGCGCGGCAGGCAGCACACGGCCGCCGCGCTGCACGCCAAAAACGACCGCCGCCTGGGCCGCCGCGTGCTGGCCGTGTGGCAGCAGCAGCTGGTGGAGCGGTTGGGCGAGGGGGAGGAGGAGGAGCAGGGCGACGAGTTTGAGGTGGAGGAGCCGTCGGTGTACCATGTTGCCCCAACACCATCCCGCTACGGCACGGCAAGTACGACCACCGCCGCCACCACCACCCCCTGGCGCTTGGACGCGCTGTCGTCGCCGCTCGTCGGGCGTGGCGGCCCGCCGCACCACAAGAAATACAGCAGTCAATACAGCAGTCGCGCAGCCGCTGCTGCTGCCAATAGTGTCCTGCTCCACCCCATTGCCGAGTCGCCCATGCCGGCGCGCGTTGTAGGCGGCCACTACAGCAGCGTGCCCGTCCCCGCATCAGCCCCTGCCGTGCCTGCCCTGGCCCTGTATGGTCCATCCCCTGGAACGGCACCCCTACGACGACGCCTGCACCGGTCGACGGCCATCGCTGTACCGCCTGTGCCAGTACCACCACCACTGCCCTTTCATCAGAGCACCGCCTCGTCCCTGGCCACCGTGGTCACGCCCGGTCGCCGTGGCGGCGGCGGTGGTGGTGGTGACGCAGCATCAGCATCAGCATCAGCAGCAGCATCAGCATCAGCATCAGCATCAGCATCAGCATCAGCATCAGCAGCAGCCAACCGCCACCGCCTGCTGCTGCAGCGCCGTCTGCAGTCGGCCGCGCGCCTTGCCGAGTCTGTCCAGCTCGGGCCCATGTCCGAGTTTGACGACAAGTCGGAGGAGAACAACGACCACGGCGACCACGGCGACCACGGCGACCACGACTACGCCGACGTCTCGTCCGAGGGCTCGGTGTCGCCGCCGCCGCCGTCCACGGCACGCCGGCCCTTGCTGTCGCTCAGCCAGTCGTCCAAGACGCCAACGCCCCAGCAGCGGGTGGCTGCTACTAATAAAAATCCATCGTCGCGCCTCCGCCAAGACGTCTTGTCGCGAAAGACGACGGCCACCTTTGACCCCGTCACGACAACGCCCATGGGCCCGCTGCCGTCGCCGTTTGAGCGGCGACTGCGCGCGGCCTATGGCGATAATAGCGGGGGCGACGGCGACGACGACGACGACGACGACGACGGCGACGACGACGACGAGGATGGTAACGCCCAAGTTTATAATCAACCCACGGCCACACCCCTCCGGCGGGTGCCGCTGCGCATGTCGACGCTCGCCATGTCCATGCCGCAGGCCGACCGGACGGCCACTGGCCGGACGGCTGCACGGGTCACGTTTGCCGATACCCGGCGGTAGGAGTTTTACAGTTTTGATTTTTGTCTCTTCCCTTGTCTTTTCTTTCTTCTCTTCTTTCTTGGTTTTGTTCCCTCTTCTTTTTGCCTTTGTCTTCTCTCTGGTCTTATCTTGTTTCTTGGATGGCGTCTAGCAAGCAACGGCGTTTGGGGATTGAATAGTCGGACTGCATCTTAGTCATCTGGATGGTCGGTGATGTCAGGGCCGGTATTAGAGATATTTGAACCCGGTAATGATCAAGCGTACTTGGCAGTAATGATATCAACAAACTTGAATTGCTCCATGTGTATCATCAAGGGTATTCTATTCATTTAATCTATCAGACCCCAGCCCAATGTCCTCCATGGGCATAAACGCCCAGCCAACCTCATTCTATCCAAATGACCATGCCAGTGTGATCCATCCAAAACCGTCCAGTCAACTCCAAACCAGTATAAAGAAAACAAAAAGTAAAATGACAAGAATAAAAGATCAAAAATAAAGATAAACAAAAAAACATTATCTTATGTCAAGACGGTCGTCGATGCGGTCGGGGCTGCAAATGTACGCCGTTGACGGGCACCGTACCGCAACTCCCAGCACACACCTCGACGTTGGCCATCAGAATCTTGCCTCCCGCGAGCACGGCCAGGTTGATTAGAAAAGCCTCTTTGGTTGGGGCATCCTTGATAGAATCGTTAATAATCATAACGACGAGCGCCGTGGCTTATTCCACGCTGCAGGATAGAGCTCCATCATACCAGGTAGCGGCAAACATCTCCGTCATGAAAAACGCTTCGAGCTCGTCAATGTTGCTGCGGTCGTTTGGCATGCCGGAGCCATAACGCGTCGGGTACATTGGGAGCTTGGCCGGTCCGCGAAAGGCATACTTGCCCTCGCCCGGCTTGTGTGTGCTGTCGATGAGCGGTTCTGCCGTGTAGCTGGGGACAGTGTCCGGGGCCACCGAGTGCGGGCCAGCCGTCGTCGCCATCGGCTGCATGGGTCCTCCCAGATGATGCCCGTGCGGGCTGTGCGTGAGCTCAACTGGCGAATAGTTCATGTTGGGAGGCAAGCCAAGCTGGCCCGCACCATAGCTGTTGACCGTCAAGCCGGCCACGTTCGGGTCCATGGCGTGAGCCATACCAGGAACGTGCATGCCCATCACGGCACTCTGCATGCCGTGCATGTGAGGGGGCGGCGTCAGATGCCCATCGACCACCTTGTGCTCAGAGCTCTGGTGCAGCTGGCTGCCAGGCATCATAGGCGGCGAGTCGGAATGCGCAACAGGCGACGACGACAAGACGTGGCCGACGTTGCCCATGGCCGTGTGGTCGCCAAGAGCAGACATGGCCGTGGCCGGCAGAGGCGAAATGGATGCCGTCGGCTGCATCTGAGGGAGATACGGCGAAGTCTGCGGCAGATACGGCGGCGGTGTGCGTTCCATGCCAGGGCCCGGCGGAGACGAGCTGCCCTGGCTGGGTGGATGCCGGGCGTGGTTGCCGGCGCGGTTGATGGGGGGACGACCGCGCGTCTTGCCCGACCCGCCGTTGCCATTGCTTCGCCATGCAGACGACACAACCTTGGCACCGTGGCGCCGGCCTGGACGACGGCCAGACGCATTGACAGCCGGCCGGTTGGCGTCGTCGCTCCAAAAGCCGCCGTGTGCCATGGGAGCCCACGGGGGAGAACTGTGCATGGAGCCGTCCGTGGGTGACGGCTGGTGGGATCCATAGCCGTACATGCCGGCAGCATCGGAATAGTCGGCCATACGCTGGCGCTGCGCATCTCTGCTGTACAAGTCGCTCTCGTCGTCCCGCTTGCGGCCGCGGCGGGGTTTAATCTCCGGGATCAATGCCCGCAGAGCCATGTCGTCCTTGGCAGCAACGCCATCCCGCAGCAGCTCGCTGACGGGGTAGTGGTCGGGGGGGATCTCGGTCCAGTACGGGTGTGGCCGGCCCATGAGGTAGTCAAAGAAGGCGTCGACGTGCATGGAGTGCATCCAGCGCTGTTTTGTGTTAGTTAGAGGGAATTATCCAGACGCATGCGTAAAGCACTGCCCGACATTGACATATCCAAACGCACCTTGAGACGGACAGCATACTGCTGAATCTTCTGAGAGCTCTGGCCCTTTTCCTGGTCTGGTGCCTCGACGCCCAGCTTGAGGGCCAGCTCGGCCCAGGTCTTGATGACGCGCTCCTCGAGCTCGCAGATCAGCAGGTAGAGCACGTAGATGCTGAAATTTCGGCCGTCACTTCTTGGCGGTGTCCGAAACGCCTCCCGCAAAGCTGTGGTGTCGGCGGTCATGGGCACGCCGGGGTTGCAGGCGAGGATAAAGGTCACATAGGCCTCTTCGATCGAGTTGACGTCGACGGTCCGCTCCGGCAAGGGTGGCCGCATGGCTGACTGGCCGTGTGCTATGCTGCTGGTAGGCGAGTATGCGGAACCGGCCACGGACGGGGCGGCAGACGACGAAGCTGATGTGGCCATGTAAAGGCCGCCGGGATGCTGCATCGTGACGAGATTGCTCATGCAGTGAGCAGATGTGGAAGAGGAAAAAGGAGGAAGCTGCACCGTGGCTGCTGGTGAATCAAGGTGGACGACGGAGGCTTAATGATGAGCAAAGGTAGGGCGTTGCCAATGAGGAGAAGAGGAAAAACCACACAGGGCAGACAGGACAGACAGGGGGGGAGAGGAGAGAGGGAGAGGACGGAGGCCAGTTCAAGTAGAAAAAAAGAAGAGGGAGGAGCGAGTTGAAAACCGGGGGAGGAGCAGGCAATGGACGACAGACGACGTGTGAAGGCATATAATATAGAAAGCAACTGATACGAGGGTGTGTGAGACCAGCATACTGAGTACAAGACAGCAAGACAAGCAAGACGTTGGGGCGGTGGCTAGAGAAAACACGGGGGCGAGGTTGGCCCCGAGATCGAGACAACACACAGCTGCCCCGAGAGATCAGACAGATGGCGGCCAGAAAGACAGGCTGCCACCACCAACCAGGACGGCAAAAAAAGACACCACACAGCGACAAAAGATACAGTGACATCAGATGGCAGCACCTCAGCACAATCGCCATGACATACTTGTGTACATCGGCCACACCAAGCAGCCTCCACGTGGCTGTGGTTCATGCTGCTGGGTAGTACTGAGTAGATCATCCAATCTAGGCAGAAGACGGAAGGGGGGGTGTAAGTAGTGGGCACAGCCAGCGCCCATGGCGAGAGCAGGCGTTGAAAACAAGTGCCGGCCGATGCAGAGAACTGACCGTCGTCGTCTGTGGCGACCGCAAGTGGCCAAAAGAGGCCAATTAGGCTGGCTCCAGCAACAAAGAAGCACAACTTGACTTGCCTAGTGGACGACCAGCAGCCAGCGGCAGGCGAGCGAGCGAGCGAGCGACAAAAGTACTCGTACCAGACCCCCCTAGCCCATTCCGTTAGGTGTCGTATCCCGTGTCCCAAAGTCGGGTTTTGCCAGGCCTCGTCATCAGCCTTGGGCCTTTCCGTCCAACGCACGCCAGAGCAGTCTTGGGCTCCACGCCGCCCCCGACCGTCGTGCCGGAGCATAGCCGACAGCGGCAAGCGGTTGTCTTTGGCAGTGTTGTTGTCTAGCTTCCGCAGGTGTGGGTTCTGGCGTGCGGCTCCTCATTGTCGGTGGCGTTGGCTTCCTCCTGGTTGTTGTGTACTCAGTAGTGAGTACGAAGTAGTTGTTGTTGTCAGAAAAAGGGTTCAGTTGGGAGCGGGATTGGGGATGCAGAACGGCATTCGCACAATCGTTCCTTCTTTCTATGAATTGTATTTCCCTGTCAAGAGTCCCTTCCCTACATGTATACACTTGCTGTCTTTGTCCTTTGCTCTTTCTTATTCTGTCGTTGACACATGAAAAAAAAATTATGTGGCAGGTGCGAAGAGATAGATACAAGGTGCGGGCAGGTTCCGTGTCTTCACCGGTTGACACGCTCGGCGCCGAACGGAAGGTGCGATGGAGGCAACCACTACGAGTACGGAGTACGCCTCACGATCTCGACCACCAGTACAAAAAGTCACCATCAAAGGCGGGGATTGATGGAGACAAGAGAACCTGAGAAGTGTATTCAGTAGTGCAATCTTTCTGTATTATCGTACTCGTACTGAGGGAGTAATGGTTTACTCTGTCAAGGCCGAACAACCCACGCAACTGTTCGGCCTTGACAATCATTGCAGCCCTGCGGAGTTGCGTCTTGTCTTGTACTTTCTTCTTCTCCTGTCCTCTTTATTTTCTACTTTCTATTTTTCCATTCGTATTCGTCCTTTCTTTTCCTCTTCGGGGTCTCCCTGCCCTTCACTTTTTGGTCTTACTCGTACTTCTTTGTTTCTACTTGTTACATTTCCACTTGCAAGCAGCGGCAGTCGTCTTGAGAGCTGTCGTGTGATCATATATAAGAGCAAAGTGTAGAAACGATCAAATAACATGTGGACAAATCGCATCCCTTGGGTCATTGTATTTGTGAAAGTCAATGTGTTTTCTGGCGACTGCATGACGACTGCCAAGTACTATGTTCATCCATTACTCAGATATGTGTGGAAATGCGTGATCGAGCATGGCCATTCCAAGACAGCAGATCCGGTACTCAATATTATTAGATTATGCTGGATGCAGATACTACAAGTGATAATTCGTATACTCATTCGAGTATATATCGAGTAGACGTTGCGAGACGAGTGCGAGATAAACACGGAGAAAACAGGTTATGGGGCCGGTAAAAGGACGACTGCAGCAGGATGTTTGTCATCTGGTTGTATGCACTCCAACGGTTGCATCTCGATCGAAACGCCTGTTGTTCTGAGAGCCGATGAACCAGAATTGATGAATCATAATCGATAAACCAGAGGTGCTGAATCAGTTGCTGAATCAGTTGCCAAGTTGGCACAGGCGCTGAGTCGTTCATTAAAGTCTACGGAGTACGAGTACAGTCTACTGAGTACCTCATCTGGTCTAAGGTCGGCTAGAGCCTTGTGAGTAATCTACAAGAATGCAGGTGAAGAAAGGGCGTGTGCAGTCGTATGAGAGAGGGGGGAGGCAAGGGTAGAAAAAGAGAGGAAAATAATGGAAAAAGGAAAGCAAACGGAAATGGAAAAAGATATTTGTAAAAGATATTTGAAAACGAAAAAGAAAAGAAAAAGAAAAGAAAAGAAATCATAAATCCAAAACAATTTGTAAAAAAAGAAAAAGAAAACAAATGCAAGATTTAAGCATACTGTACCCGTACTCCAAAAAAAAATCTCGCCGTAACTCTCGCTGCCACATGAATTGAAGTGCATTCTATACGATACATAGCGGACGTCATCAAAGGCTACCTACCGAGTGACGCAGTCATTCAAATGACGGACTACTCGTAGAGCTAGCGGTACTGAGGCCTACGAAAACTCCGTACTCCGTAGAGCCTTGTGAGACGACTTTTGGACAGCAAAGAGTAACATATCCGAGACGGATGCATACCGTTGCCGGCACTCACACCTCGGAGATTACCAGCATGGGATATTCGGAGAAACACCGCCGATCCCCGTGGCCCTACGTCGCACAGCAGATCGGGGCGTCCTCGTACGAGGTGGAGTTTGTTGTACTCGTACTAACAGGAGCACTACAAAGTACTCGTATGTACTCAGTAGCTACTCGTGCTCAGCAGTACTCGTACTCGTAACTACTCTGTAGTACTCGTGCTCGTGCTCGTCTGATCTGCTGGAGCAGCCAATCACGTATTCACACACTGTCAAAGGCCCAGCCCGCCCGTTGCTTTTACTGGCAGATATGCACGGCTGCGAGAGCTGTCACGCACGGGACCAGATTCCAAAAAAAAAAAAAAAAATAGTAAAACCAAAAAATAGGGACAACCGCGAATCCCGTCGGCAGGACCCCGACAGTGTGTTTTTGAGCTGCGGCTCGGAGATGCAGGCCGCCCTCCGGTCCGCATTTGTGGGCTTTGTGGGCATTGATTTTTTGGGTTTGTGGACTGCGTTGTGGGTTATGGACTTGGTAAGAGAAAAGAAAGACATTTTACTCGTGAAGGGAAAGACAGTTCTTACGAGTATTTCAAAAGTATTACTGGAAGACAACGTCGACTGCCGACGGCAATTGCGAGTACGTGTCTCTCACAGGCCGGTGGACCACCCCGGCAGATTCAGCTTGCCAGGCTGAGCACGGACCTATTTGTTTCTTCTTCTTTTTTACACTTGTCTCACGTTCTTTTTTTCCACATCTGTGCATCACTCTGCAAGGGTGTGAAATGGCAACTCCGACGAATGCGGCCTGCAGGTACGAGTACTCGTACTCGACAGCATGCCAGATAGGATGTGCACACAATGGGCTCAATGGGCTCGAGTGGAAGAACGCGGGGCTGTGTCCCAGCTGAGCAAGTTTGGCTTAGTCCGGGCCATTTGGTCGGTATGCATGTCTCTCGCCCTGCTGATGCCAACATGCATGGGACCGGGGATGATCTCGGTGACGAGTCCCAATGTCCCGGGAGTTTGTCCAGGACAGGACGGCGCCAAAACGTACGATCACGGAGAGGGAGGCATGCGGAGACTACGAGTACTGAGTAGGGAGTATCGTAGGGTGCAAGGAGCACGGCTCCGTGTGCTTAAGGGATCTCCGGTCTCAACGACAGCCCTGGCTGGAATCGTGGCGCTTTGTGATCTTACGCTCTTTTGCGCAATCAAGATTTCGGCAGATCCAAAAGGCGGGCAGTTAGTAAGGCAGATCCAAGAGGAAGTAGAAGTAGAAGAAGAGAGAAAGGAGAGAAAGGAGAGAAAGTCAAAAACTAAAGTGTCGACGGAGACGGCGACGGCGTGACACCTCCGTGCTCCGTGCATCAAGGATAAGGAGAAGGACGACGACGACGACGGCAACGACGACAAAGAAAAGCCCAACGACCCGGCAAAACGCTGCCAGGGTCAAGGGTCGTGATTGACAGCCGACAGGGGGAACAAACATACGAAGTACTGCCATCTGCGTGCTGTTATCATTTTCAAATTTGCCCCCCCCCCCCTTCCCTTGGGACTTCCCTCGGGCTACCCGCAAATCCGCAGCCGGAGGCCACTGCTCTTGCGCTAAATTGGCCTCCGTGCTGAGACCAGAGTAACGGTGTCGAGCATCTCGGTGGGCTAATTTTTTTTCTCTCTCTCTCTCTCTCTCTTCTTTTTTGTTTTAATATAAAAAAAAGGCAGTTCAACGCTTTCGGGGTCTGCTCCGCCAGGCGGTGCTCCGCCAGGCGGCCGGGACTCCATTCGTGCAATGCCAGCTGAAGTACTGTGCCTACTCGTAATCCGGAATAGGGGACCAGTCCGTTGCGGGCTTATTACGAGTACGAGTACACAGCTGGGCCGGCAGATGCGGTGGTGCACGGAGTGGTCGACGAATCGTGTGTCATTGAAATGTTTATGTTTTATCGGGGCGGCCGCGACGTCTTTGCGCCACTGGACGGAATCTTCCGTGGGTACGGTGCTGTGGGTACGGTGCTTTTCATGGGTCACTGGGCTCTGTGCTATGCTCCGAAGTTACCCGCAATCACAAGCCAGACGTGTAATGATTAGTCATCAGTACACGAACGCGTCCCGTTCTCCCTTGCACCCATTATCACGTGCAACATCATGCACGCCCCATGTCCCGAATCCTTCCCAGCTGCAAATGAAATACTCCGTCCAACTATGGAGTACGCTGATGTCGCAAGCCGAGAGGCATTGCAGCGTGCGGAGAAGAAGACTGTACTCGTAACACGAGTGCGGAATACAGGGGGAAAAGTACGGAGTATGCTGCCAATACTGAGTACGGAGTAGTCAGCAACCTCGGCTTTCTGTGAGGGGGTCGCTCTTTCCCAGCCAGGGTGGAGAGGAGGAGCTGTATCATCTCCCCAGCAGGGCAGGCGCGACACGGCAGCTACCCCAGGGGGAACGTTAGTGTGCATCTCGTCTTCCTTTTCGTTTGTGGAAAAGGGAAATAATAGAGTTGGACGACGACAAGCAGTCTACGCCAACCTGCATCACCAAGACTACTCGTATTAGCATCTCACTTGACACGTCTCCATCGACTCCATCCTCTCCATCATCCGTCATTCAGCGTCTCCATAAGCTAAAGCTTAGTTGCACGTCGTACGTCGCGTGATCACGAGACTCTTCATCTCGCGATTTTTCATCTCCGACTGACGTCGTTTACAATTTGCCCTCTTTCTCTAACGGAGAATTCTCCGCTCTGTTTTTTCTTTTTTCTTCTTTTTTTCTCTTTTTTGCTCTGCTGCTACGAGTATTCCGCACTTGATCGCATCCACCCACCATGGCTCCCGTCGCGTCCAAGCCCGTCGCGGCCACCACCACCACCACCCCGGCACCCCCGGCCAATGACAACGTCGCCCACGCCATTGCCGGCGCCGGCGGCGGCATCCTGTCGACGGTCGTGACGTACCCGCTGATCACGCTGTCGACGCGCGCGCAGGTCGAGTCGCGGCGCGCCGACTCGTCGTTTCTGGCGGCCGTGCGCGGCATTGTGGCGCGCGAGGGCGTCGCCGGGCTGTATGCCGGGCTGGACTCGGCCATTTTCGGCATTGGCGTGACCAATTTCGTGTACTACTACTGGTACGAGTGGACGCGCGCGCTCTTTCAGCGGCGTGCCGCTGGTGGCAGTGCTGGCTCGGCCGGCCGTGTCGCGGGCCAGCTGTCGACGCTCGAGTCCATTATTGCCGGGGCACTGGCGGGCTCGGCCACGGTGATCCTGACCAACCCCATCTGGGTCGTCAACACGCGCATGACGACGCGGGGTGCCGGTGGCGGCGGCGGCGGCGGCGGCGGCGGCGGCGGCAGTGACAATGTCGAAAAGACGGACAGCAGCGAGTCGGGGACCGCCGCCGCACCTGAAAACCCCGCGCGCAAGACGACCATTGGCACGCTGCTGGCCCTGCTGCGCGAAGAGGGCCCCCAGGCGCTGTTTGCCGGCGTCGTGCCGGCGCTGGTGCTGGTGATCAACCCGATCCTGCAGTACACGCTGTTTGAGCAGCTCAAGAACGCCGTGCAGAAGCGGCGGCCCGTGACGCCCGGGGTCGCGTTTGTGCTGGGCGCGCTCGGCAAGCTGTTTGCCACGGGCTTCACGTACCCCTACATCACGGTCAAGAGCCGCATGCACGTGTCGAGCGCCGAGGAGCGGCAGGGCGGCGTGACGGCGGCGCTGCGGCGCGTCGTGGCGCAGGAGGGCTATGCCGGGCTGTACAAGGGCATCGGGCCCAAGATTACGCAGAGCGTGCTGACGGCGGCGTTCTTGTTTGCGCTCAAGGACGTGCTGTACAACCAGACGGTGCTGCTGCGGTCGCGGGCCAAGGCCATCCGGGCGTGAGTGTGAGGGGTGGTGGTTGGTAGGTGCTGTTGTTTGTTTGGGCGTTTGATTGTTCGTCCAGGCTGTATTTCACTGAATAGATACGTTGACTCTTTGCATCCAGACTGTATGTAACTTGTGATAATTTGGCTTGATTAGATCCCATTTTGGATAATTATCGTGAGCAACATCATGCACCCGTGAGCTTGGGCACGATCCACCACTCGTGGTAGCACTGGTCTGGCGTCGGCACGCTCGCCGTCAGCTTCAGCGGTGGCCATGTGCCGTCCGCGCCGGTGCCGTCCGTGCCGCCCACCTCGCCGCCCACCCGGTCCACCTCCTTCTTGAGCATCGTCAGCGCCAGCCCCGCAAAAATGGCCGACTTGTGCATGCTCTTGGTGCCCGCCACCCACCGCCCGTGGCAGTGCGCCGCAAAGGCCGCCTGCGCGTCGAACCGCGTCAGCGCCTCGCACCCCTTTTTGGCGCCGCCGAGCGCCTGCTCCGCGTACTGCAGCACGGCCGCGACGCTGGTGCCGGCCTGCTCGGCCTCGGCGCGGAACGTGGCAAACGGCGGCAGCTCCGGCAGCGCGACGGTGGCAAACGGTTTTGTGCGCACCTCGTGGCGCCACTGCGCGTGGCTGTACGGCCGTGGCGGTGCTTGCAGGACGCCCGTGCGGTGCAGCGCCGTGTACAGGCACGACAGCGCGTCGGCCAGCTCCCAGGTGACCGAGGCGTCCAGCATCGTCGCGCGCAGGTACAGCAGCGATTTGCTGAACGCGGCCTCGACGTGCGTCGGCAGTGCACCACCACCACCATGATATTTCTTCTGCTGCTCCTGCAGACTGCGCAGCGTAAACGTGCGGATGCGCTCGGCGTGCTGCACGCGCTGCTTGGCCAGGTAGCTCAGGTACCAGTACATGCCGGCCAGCTCGTCGGCCTGGTAGATTTGCAGCTCAAAGCCCAGCTGCACCACCCACTCCATGATGCGCAGCTTGTAGAGAAACGCCCACGACGATAGAGGTAGTGCCTGTGCGCCGTCGCTGGTGGTGGTACTCGTACTAGGGCCGGCCAGCTCGTCCACGGCTGCCTGCACTTGTGCATCAATCTCCTCCGCGTCCGCCTGCAGCAGGTCCCACTCGCGCACCAAGTGGCACATCATGCGGCGTGCGCGGCTCCGGTTCTGGCACAGCGTGCGGTAAATCTCCAGGTACGCCGAAAACGACCGCTGGCGGAACCGCTCCATGAGCCGCGCAATCGTAAAGCGCGGGTCGTGCGTGGCCTCGACGGCGTCGTTGACCGGGTCCAGCAGCCGGCTCGCGGGTAGCACCACGATCGCCAGGTCGTCGTCCAGAATCTGCCGTATGCTGTGCGCGCCGAGCATGACGTTTTCGAAAAAGAGCAGGCTCTGCACAAACGTGCGAATGTACACTTGCGGCTGCGGTTTCTTGGCGAGGAATGTCTGGACGAAGTTCTAGGCTGTTAGTATGTATCGCGCACGCAACAGTCCGGGAAAAGAAAAAGACAGCCTACCAGCATGCTTTGGGGATCCTCATAATTCAAAATCAAGACGGCCTCGCCGGCATCCTCCGACAGCCGCGTCCAGTTCTCCAGCGACTCGTCAAAGCTCGGCTGCACAATCGGCCGCGGCGGCATCGTGCTGGCCAGCATGCCCTGCATCTTGGTGTTGAACGCCGCCGGCACCGCCACGCCCAACCCGTGCGACGCCTTGATTTTTGGCAGCGCCGCCGTCATCTGCGCCCACAGCGCCCGCAGCGACTCGGGCTGTGCCCGCACCTCCGACACCTCCATGGCCGTCAAAAACGACTCGCGGAAATCCAGACGCGCCAGCAGTGCTTCCATAATTTCGGCCGACCAGCCGTGTCCCCCGTCGGCAACGGTGGCGCGTGCCTCGTTCAGGACCTGGCGGATCTCCTCGGTGCTCGTCTCCTCGAGAAAGGCCAGGCCATACGTGTTCGTGGCGAGATCCTCTTCCTCAAAGTACACTTCGTCGCGCACACGCGTAATGATGCGGCCCATGGCCGATACCAGGGCCACGCAGTAGGCGCGGAGCACGACGTGCTCGGGCAATGGCGGCGCGCCGGCCATGCTGCTGCTGTCGCGGTCGCGCAGATAGTCTGCGTCGTCCAGGCTGCGCGGTGTTGGGATCAGAATGCCCGTCATGTGCAGGCTGGTCAAGAGCGTCTGCGAGAGGGGATAGCCTTGGTGCCATGCCATCTGGCGTGTTAGCGGAGGCAGAGACGGCGACAATAATTCAACCAACCTCGAGACACAGCAGCTGGTCCATGATGCCAATCACGTTGGCCGCAGACAAGGCGCCGGCCACCTGGTAGTCGGTGTCGGTGTCGTCCGACTCAACACACCCGCTGTCCATCTTGGGGTCCATAATCTATGCTGTCAGCAGGTTATCAACAAAAGATAAAAGAAGAAAACAATCCCACCTCAAGTGCCCCCACAGCTTCAAAGAGCGTAAAATAGCCGTCCTTGACAAGGTCGCCGGGCTCCAGAGCTGCCGTGAACGCCGGTTAGCAAACGGGTCGGGCTCTAGATAAAAAGAGCGACCTACTAGACGCTGCCGCGATGAAGCGGTCGGTAATGTCGGTCATCACAACGCCGCTGCTGACAATCCTCGACGGCGGCGGCAGCGGCGGTTTTGGGTGTGTCGGGCCGTGGTCGCCGCCGCCGTCGCCGCCGCCGGCACCAGACAGTGTGAGACCTTCTATGGCTGCTCATATTTGTCAGCAAGACAGCCTCATTCATACTCAGTACACGCTGCGCATATAGCGCATAAATTTGATGCTCACCCTGGGCGACGGACGACTCGTCTCGCGGCGCCCTCAGGGCGGCCCGCGTGCTGTCTTCCATTGTCGCCTGGAGCTGTCGGTGCGGTGATGCTAGCTGTTGTGCATGGAATTACTAGGGTCCCAAGTCAGATGTCGGCCGAGTCACGAGCTAGGACCATAAAATGCCAACATGCCCAAAAAAAAAAAAAATAATAAAAAAAAAATAAATGCGCGCGCGGGACGGTCAGTCAGGGAAGGCGCCATGCAGCAGCTTCCGGTGTACCGGAGCCCAGCATAATATGATACGGGGGACTACGATGAGACTATTTGGATTAGCATGGAAAGAGCGACGGGCTGTTCCTACCCCCTGGCTGTTTTTTGCTTCACGTCATCGCGGCGTACAGAGTACAAGATATATGCATGTACCAGCGGAGGGGTATTGCATATGCGGCTAACGTAGGCGAGCTTATGTCATCACTGCAGACTGAATTGAGAGCCGACGGACAGCACACAGCGCAGCTCGCAGCTCACAGCTGACGACAGAGATAGACACATGCACATCACATATTGTTTCAATGCTCTATTTTCTTTTGTGGCTAATGTCCGCGACTGATGTTCCGCTAGACAGACGGCCGCGTTCCTCGAGCCGACAAGAGACTGGCTGCCAGACCAAAACAGCTTGTCCACATTCTAGAGGATAAAGCTCCTAGAACAAACAGCTGTCTGCGATATTGTAAACCGTCTTTATCATGTCCGCCTTGTCGCTTCAGATTCGTAGGCCGCTTTGAGGCGCCGGAAACAGATCGGTCGGTCGGTCGGTCGCTCACTCGCTCCCTCCCTCAGGCTCGTCGTTTATGCAGAGGTCTCGGCGGCAGCGGGGGCCTCGGTCGCGTTCTTGGCCTCGCCCTGCTTGCCGTTCTGTTGGTTAGCATCGGTGCCGTAAATATTTAGGTGTGATTGTTGGCCTACCTGCCACCGCGAAAACTTGAGGTCGACAACATCGCCGCGGCGCTCGGCAATGATTCTCTTGTCCTCCTTGAGGCTGCGGCGCACAGCGCGACCAGCAACCGCGAGGTAGCGGTTGTAGCTGGGGGGTATTAGCTGTTATTCTGTTGTGTCGTTCAAATTTCTATCGTTGTGTCTTCTGTCCTCCGTCGCTCCGTCTGTCCGGTCCGGAGGTCCGGCTTCGCTCGCTTCCTCCCCGCAAGACTCACCTCAGGCCGGCGGTCTTCCAGGCAAAAACCATGTTGAATTGTTGAGAGAGGGAGGTGGGTAGGTCGGGAGAAAAAGGGTTCGTGAGAAGTGGTGGGTGGGTGGTTTGTCGTCGGGACGGTGCTGGTAAAAAGGTAGACAAGGGGAAAATCTCAAGGGAAGCTCGGTTGCGCGACATATTCCGGGTGGTCACGTGATTTGTGGATCTCTCAACGACAACGGTCGATTGACCTCAATTCACAAGTTCCCAGCTCACCAAGTCAAAGCTCATGTCTTGATCTGCAATTGTTGATACAATTCTTTTTTCTTCCTTCCTCGCCAACATGGCTGCAACCTCTACTCTGCCTGGCTGCCCAAACAGCCCGGCACAGAACAATTAAAAAAACAAACAGAATCCAACCCGCCGACGCAGCTGCAATGAGAAAAATAATATGGGTGGTAAAACAGTGACTATATATGCCCTTTTTTTTTCTACATCTAAACCTAGACCGTCAGGCCGACGTCCTCGGCAAAGGGCAGGACGTGCAGGTCGCCGACGGCGGCAAACGACGCCTTGCCGTCGATGAGCTTCTTGGCAAGCTGGGTTGTTAGCAGGGACAGTAATAGTAATATAAAGAAGGGGAATATAACGTACAGCCTTGACCTTGTCGGCGGTGACGGCGTCAAAGGTCTTGCTAATGGCGGCCGGCGCAAACGGCTTGGCGCCGTGCAGCACGGCCGTGCCGGCCGCGGCGACGGCGGCGCTCGAGGGCTCCTGCGCGGTCAGGGCGTCAAACTTGGCCTTGGCAATGGCCTTGGTCAGGTCCTCCTTGCTGACGGAGCCGGTGGCGACGCTCTTGAGGGCGGCGACGGCAGCCTCGGTGGCTGACCGCACGCTGGCGGCCGAGGGCCCGGCAATCTGAATGGTCAGAAGACCGGCGTCCGAGTAGACGAGGTTGCTGGCCTTGACGGAGGCGCCCGGAACGGTGGCGGCCGCCTTGCTCAGCAGCGAGAAGCCGGGGGTCCACTTGATGCTGGACGAGCCGCCGAGCAGCGCGGCCAGGACGTCGGCGGCGGCGTCGGGCGCAGCCAGGCCGGCCGTGGGAAACGCAATGGCGACGCTGCTGTCGACGGTCGACTCGATGCGCTGCTGGCCGCCATAGTACTTTGAGGCGGGCGAGCTCAGCGACGGGCCGGTAGCAGTAGCAGGGACGCCCTTGAAAAAGGGCTCAACCCACTTGCTCAGGGCGGACTGGGTGGCGCCGTTGGCGACGACGGCAATGTTGGAGCGGGCGTAGGCGGACTTGGCGAGGGAGGCGACGGCGGCGCTGGTCAGGTAGCTGCCGACGGGCGACGCGGGCGAGGCGTGCAGGGCCTCGCCGAGGCCAGTGTGGAAGGCGACGGAGTGGACGGCATCGAGGGCCTGGGCAGCGGCGTCGGCGGCGTACTTGTCCTGCTTGATGTGGAGGACGGGCAGGATGTCCTCGTCGAGTTCGTGGTCTTCTCTGTTAGTCGCTGGTAGATAAACACAAAAAGTATCGAATCACCCACTGTCAAACTTGGTCTCGGCGACGACCTCGCCCAGCAGCTCGGTAAAGTACGGCAGGTGCTCGCGCAAAAACGTGGCCTCGAGCACGACGGCCTCGCGCGTGTGGTAGGCAGCCAATTGGCCACCGAGCAGCTCGGTTTCACGGGTCAGGCGCAGGGCGGAGCGCTTGGCCGTGTTCTTGTAGGCAAATGCCTCAAGACCCGCGGCCAGGCCGGGAGCAGGCTGGTAGCGCGTGCCGGCCTTGGCGACAACGGCCAGCTTGGTGGACAGGCCGGCGTCGTCCTTGCTGATGACGGGAATGCCGGCGACATCAAAGGCCTCAAAGGCGCCGGACGCGGTGGCAGTGGCGGCAGCAGCAGCAGCGTAGGTCCGGGTCTGGGCCGGGGCGCCGGCGGACCGCCGGAGAGCAAGCTGGCTTGCCCTTGAGACGGTTCTAAAGAGCATTGTGGGTGGGGGGGAGGGGAGGAGGACGAAATGAGACGAGACGGCGACAGAGGACCTCGATGGGGAGTCGTGAGGTATTGTGGGAGGTGACGGACGTAAGAGGTCGTGGGCGGTGGTGACGGTAGTGACGGTCGTGGTGACAATGGTGAGATGGAAAGCAATTGGTGTATTTTTTCTTTCTGGGCCCCCTTCCCTTTCGAGGACGGAGTACGGGACCGTCCAATTGCCTGCAGGTTATTTCATTTCGCGCGTGGTTCCGAGCAATTTTCGGGGTGAGTGGGGCAGCTGGCAGCTGGCACAGCAGATGGTACGGCTGGCAGCAACAGCTGGCAGACGTCCCGGTAGTCATAAAAACAGTATTACTCGATTCGGCAGCTGCTCTTTCTGTCCCGCTAGTAGAGAGAGAGAGAGAGAGCGCTCACTCACCTCTGTGCCGCTAGCGCTTAGTGACCCACCCACTAAAGGATTAGGTAAACAAAAAGTTCCCAAAAAGCAAAAAAGAATTTTGACGTCTTTGACGACTCGTCTCCCGCCTCCCATCCACCACACGCCAATGTTTGTACGGTAGCATATCGGGCAGCTCTAGAGATAGTGAGAGGATCTCTAGAAGCCACATTATCGGCGATAATTGTTTCTTGATCCATTACGATGTTGTTAGTGGTGAGTCGGGGCGACAAGTTGGATGCTGAGTGAGATGCGATGCTGCGACGCTGATGCGAATGCTGCGATGCTTCGTTGCTCGTCGCATGCGCGGGCAATATACAAAAGGGGAGAAGAAGGCTAACCGCGCAGACCAAAAACCTGGCAGAGCTCTGCACGCTCATCATTGACGATGTCTACGGGGAGTTACCATCGGTAAGTTGGAGGGGAAGACGAGAAAACGACGAGAACGACAAGACCGACAGAACACATCTAACAACCAGCGCATCTTTGCTGCACTGCTCAACCGGGGCAGGGCCGGCCTCACCCAGCTCGCCCAGTACACGTCGCTGACCCCTCGACAACTCCGCCACGGCCTGGCCGTGCTGCTGCAGTACGACCTCCTCTACTTTTCCGTCAACCCCGACGGGGCCACGGTCTACGACGCCAACGCGCAGGCAGCGTACAACCTGCTGCGCACGGGCAAGGTGCTGGAGATGGTCGAGAGCCTGCACGGCGCAGACGCGTGCGACGTGATGCAGAGCATGCTGGCGCTGGGGCACACGCGCATTGCGGACCTGAAGGAGGCGTACCGGGCCAAGATTGAGCGGGCGGAGACGACGAACGGTCAGGCGAATGGCCATGCCAATGGCACAAACGGCACAAACGGCACAAACGGCACAAACGGCACAAATGGCACAAACGGCACAAACGGCAACACCAATGGCACCACCAACGGCCACACAAACCACGATCCAGCCGGCATCCGCTCGCTCGAGCAGCTCAACTCGGTGCTCTGCACGCTCGTGGCAGCCGACATGCTCGAGGAGGTCAAGGTGTCGTCCTTCAAGTGCTTTGCGGACCGCGACGCCGAGGTGCGCGAGCAGGTGCGGGCCAAATATTTCCCCGACGGCGTGCGCGGCAAGGCCAAGGAGGAGTTGGAGACGCGCGTGGCCGAGGAGCTGGCGAACCAGCGCGAGGTGCCGCGCAAGCTGAAGCGGACGCTGCAGACGAGCGGCGGCGGCATGCAGAAGCGGCGGAAGCTGCTGACGGGGGGTTTTATCAATGGACTCGACGACGACTTTGACCGGTCGCCACCTCTTGATGTGGGTTTTGTCTCTCCTTTTTCTTTTTCATCGCTTCACTCGCTAACCCCCCAGCCCAACACCATCCTCCGCGTCAACCACGACAAGTGTGCCGTGGAGCTGCGCAACTACCGGCTCGTGCAGGCGGCCGCGGCGGCCATTGGCGAGACGACGGCGCAGGTGTACGCGGCACTGCTGCGGCAGATTACGGAGACGATCCCGCGGTGCCGCGCGGACCCGCGCATCGACGTGGGCGGCGGCGAGTTCTACCGGCAGCGCGCGGTGGCGACGGGCGACGTGTACGACAGCCTGGACGCGAACCTGGACGTGTTTACGGGCATCGGCAAGGCGGCGGCGGGCGAGATTGACGTGCCGGCAGCGGAGCGGCTGGAGCGGCACGCCAAGGTGGACGCGCTGATTGTGGGCGGCGGCGACGAGGAGGACATGGACATGGACGATGAGGACTATGATTCGGAGGGGGAGGTGATGCTGCCGGAGATGAATGGGGTTGGCTCCGGCATCGGCTCCGGCACGGCGAACGGCTCCGGTATCGGCAACGGCGACACGGGATCCCGGGTCAAGTTTGACGACAGTGCGGCAGCTGGTGCGGCGGCACCACCGTCGGAAGAAACACGCCTGCAGCAGATGCGACAACATCTCCTCTTGCTCTGCGACCACAAGATGCGCTTTGTCCGGCACTGCGACCGCGGCGTGTGGACGGTCGACTTTGAGCCGCTGCTGGCCCGCTTACGCGAGGCCGAGCTGGACAATGCGATTGAGCGCAAAGTCGGGCGGCAGGGCCTGCGGCTGGCGCGGATCCTGCGCGACAAGGGCAAGCTGGACGAGAAGACGCTGCCGACGCTGGCGCTGATGAAGAAGAGCGACGTGCAGAACAAGATGCTGGAGATGCAGATGCACGGCTTTGTGGACATGCAGGAGGTGCCACGTGACAACAACCGGACGGCGAGCCGCACGCTTTTCCTCTGGTTCTGCGACACGCCGCGGTCGCTCGACACGCTGCTGGACGCCGCGTACAAGGCCATGGTGCGGTGCCTGCGCATCCGCGACGTGCACCGGCAGGGCAACACGGAGGTGCTGGCGTTTGTGCAGCGGCCCGACGTCAAGGGGCGGGAGAAGGAGGCACTGGAAAAGAAATACTTTGACCGGTACCAGACGTTTTGCGAGGTCGAGCAGAAGCTGCTGGTGCAGGTGATGCGGCTGGACACGCTGGTGGCGACGTTAAGGGACTATTAGGCGTTGGGTATGATTTAATTGAAAATTTACTTTTTTTTTCTTATTTAATTTTGACTTGGTGTTTCTTTGCTCTTTTTTTTTTCTTTGCTCTTTTTTCTTTTCTTCTTTCTTTCTTTCTTTCTTTCTTTCTTTCTTGCTTTTCGGTCCTTCCTATTTTGGAATATATATTCGGCTGTACTCGTACACTCGTAAAAACCTGATTATTCATCAATCATATCTTCATCTGAATTCATTTGAATACTCGTAGTATCATCACCATCACAGCATCCCCCAGGCCCCCAGCGTCCAGCTGCCCCCCGTCGCCACGCGCGCACCCATCCCCACAAAGCTCTGCCGCTGGATCTGCTGCCGGTCCACGTCGCTCGGCCGCACCGCCCCGGCCACGCCGCCCGCCGCCCACTGCTCGCGGTCCACCGTGGCCAGCCCCGGCACGCGCAAGTTAGTCAGCAGGCTGGCCCCGCTAAAGGCCCCCAGCGTCGTCACGGCCCGCAGCTCGCCCATGGTCTGGCCCAGCGGCTGCATGGGCTGCACGCCCGGCATGTAGGCCGACGTGCTGTCGCTGCGCTTGCGGATGCGGCGGAGCTCGACCTCGACGGGGTCGATGCCGGCGCGCAGCTCGGCCGACTGGACCTCGCCGACGGTGGGGGGTGCCGCCGTCGATGATACTTGTGATGGTGGTGGTGGTGCTGACGACGACGCTGCCTCCGCCTCCGCCGCCTCCGCCGCCGCCGCCGCCGCCGCCCCCTCCAATGTATTCCCCTGCCGCCGCCGCCGCTGCTGCTGCACCGTTTGCAGCTCCGCCTCCACGCGGTCCCGGTCGGCCGTGGCTGCCGCGTTCCACGTCGGATGGATCGTCTCTCGGGTGTTGAGATAGCCGAGGGCGACCACGGTGGCCGATGCCGTGTCGGACGGCGACGGTGGCGGCCCCAGCGGCGCCGACGGCAGGGGGCGTGTGACGGTCACTTTCCGAGTTTCTGCTTTCTTCTTGCGTTCGCGCTTCAGCCGCGGATTCGCCTCGTACGCGGCCACGGCCCGGCCGCGCACGCCGTCCCAGCCCAGGTCGGCCGTCAGCCGCGCCAGCTCGTCGAAAAGGCGCGCGCGCAGGCCCAGCACGCGCGCGCAGCCGCCGACAAACAGGATGCGCGACATGCACAGGGCGCGCACGTCGAGCGGCAGCGCGCGCAGGTGCATAAACAGCAGCAACGGCACAGGCAGCTCGTCGTCGTCCCAGCTCGCCGGGATGTCGCGGCCCTCGCCGGTGCCCCCGAAAAAGGTCGTCTCGCACGGCTCGGCCAGCTGGTCAAAGGACAGCGTCAGCGTCGTCGGCGGCGCGCACGACCGCAGGGGGATGCGCGTTGTCCGGCAGCCCGAGTCGTTGACGTCGGGGGGGGCGTCGTCGGCGGTGTCTCTGGGATGGTGATCATCATCAGCCGGTGGCGGTGGCGTGCTGCTGCGACTCTTTGCCGAGCCGTAATTGGACTCGCTGTCGCTCTCGTCGGTCTCGGCCACCGTGGCAAGGCCGGCCTCTTGGTCTTGGTCTTGCTCTGGCTCTGCCTTTTCTGCTGGTTTCTCTAGCTTCTCTGGCTTCTCAAGCTCTGCCTTTTTTTCCGCCGCCGCCGGCTTCTTCCCCAAAATGGCCTCCTCCGTCATCTCCGGCATCCGCCCATTGTCCTTGCTTGGCCGCGCGCCCTCGGCCTGCCGGCACCACACGAGCCGCGCCGTCACCTCCTCGCACTCGGCAAAGCTGACGAGGTGCTCGCGCACAGTGGCTGCGGCAGCCGTCGTGGCTGCCAGGTCGGCGGGTGTCTGCGTCTGCAGGCCCCGCAGCTGCTCGGTCCGCTGCTTGTAGTCGGCCGACAGCTCGCCGGCCAGCAGGTCGTGCACGGCCTGGACGAGCATGCGGCCCGCGCGCACCGAGCGCGTGCAGGCGACCTCGCGGAACTCGTAGACGCTGGTCACCACAGTCTCGCGCCAGCCGAGGTCGACGACGAGCGCGTTCCTCAGCCCGGCCGCGGCCGTCGTGGCCACGGGCGACGACAGCAGCGACACGCTGGGCGTCTGAAACCGGCCAAACAGCGTGTCGACGACGGCGGCAATCAGCGGCACGGGCAGGGCGGGGGCCAGCACGACGACGACGCGGCGCGGCCGCGAGTCCACCAGCAAGTAGGTGTTGTAGGCGTCGCGCAGGGCCCGCTCCAGCTTGTCGGCGACGAGGCCCGTGTCACTACTCGCACTCTCAGTCTCAGTCTCACTCTCGCTTCTTCTCCTCAAATCCATCTGCCACAGCTCGTACGCCGCGTCCCACGTCGTGCCCGCGCCGTCCTCGCCCGTGCGCCGCCAGTCGCTCGCGTATCCGTCGGTCCACACGCGCAGGTCGCCGACGCGGCGCTGCTGCTCGGGGCCGAACCGCACGGTGCCGCGGGGCACGCAGTCGCCCGCGAGCCCAATGCGCAGCTGCCGCGTGCCCAGCTCCACGACAATCGTCTCCTCCTCGGCGCGCAGCGTCGTCGGCGACTGGTAGATTTGCGGCGCGGGGCGCTGGGGGGTCGTCGTCGTGCCGCCAGCACCGGCAGGTGTCGAGGGGGCAGCCGTGGAGGCCGTGGCAGCGGCAGCAGCATTGGCCACGGCCTCCCGGACGCGCATGCTCGAGACATAGCGGTGGGAGCCGGTCCGCCGGGGGACAAACGGGCTTGTCATTTCGTTGGTCTCGTGTCGTCGTCGTTGCTCTTTTGTGACTGTCCCCGTCACCGAGGCTGGGCTGATAGCTGCCGTCGCGATGATGTTACTTAGCAGCAAGACGTCGTCTCACCGCCTGGCAGAAAGATGGGTGGAGTGGAGCCCCTAGCGAAAAGGCTGCAGCGATGCTGAGTGGTCCCTGTAGAAACCCCCATAATTCGTCCCAAAGCGGTAGAGTGTCAATAAAAGTCGCCTCGCCGCCATTGACATTGTGACGTTGACAACCAGGCGAGACGGCGCGATCTGGGACGCCAACGAGAATGGAAACACCGGTTAGCGATTGACTGTAGGGTTAGCATTGGGCTTTGGAAAGCATCTTACCATGATTGGTCGATAGCGGCATCATCATCGCGACGAGAGCATTATTGCCAGCATCGAGGATCACGACATCACGATATTCGACGACGACGACATCATCGACAATTGACGACACCCGCGGCACCCGCGACGAAACCATGGGCATCAAAGGCATCTACAAAGAGATCGGCCCCGGCGCCCGCATCGCCTTCCTCCGCCTCGCCGTCGACAGCGTCGAGAAACGCGGCCGCCCCCTGCGCCTCGCCATTGACATTTCCATCTGGCAGTTCCAGGTCCAGGCCGCGCGCGGCGGCGCCAACCCGGCCGTGCGCACGCTGTTCTACCGGCTCGTGCGCCTGCTGGGCATGCCCGTGCAGCCCGTGTTTGTCTTTGACGGGCCCAACAAGCCGCTCTTCAAGCGCAACAAGCGGTCGGCCGGCCCCGGCGACAGCGTGGCCACCGCCATGGCCAAGCGCATGATCCGCATGTTTGGCTTCTGCATCCACGACGCGCCCGGCGAGGCCGAGGCCGAGTGTGCCCTGCTGCAGCAGCGCGGCGTGGTCGATGCCGTGCTGAGCGAGGACGTCGACACGCTCATGTTTGGCTGCTCGCGCACCCTCCGGAACTGGTCCGCCGCCACCCCCGGCACGTCGTCGGCCGTCGTCACCCACGTCACCATGTACGAGACCGAGCGGCATCTGCCCTCGACGGCAGAGTCAGCTGCTGCCGACCCCCCCGCCGACCCCGCCGTCGTCCCCGACAAGGTCCTGCGTGTCGCCGACTCCGGCCTCGACCGCCAGGGCATGGTCCTCGTCGCCCTCATGAGCGGCGGCGACTACATCCCCGAGGGCGTGCCCGGCTGCGGCGTCAAGCTGGCCTGCGAGGCCGCCAAGGCCGGCTTTGGCCGCTCGCTGTGCCGCCTGCGCCGCGCCGACGCCGCCGCCCTCGCCCAGTGGCGCGCCACCCTGCAGCACGAGCTGCGCTCCAACGAGAGCCGCTTCTTCCGCACCTGCCACCACAAGCTCGTCATCCCCGACGCCTTTCCCAACCTCGACGTCCTGCGCTACTACACCCACCCCGTCGTGTCGTCGGCCGACGTCGTCGAGCGCGTGCGCGCCGAGCTGGCCGTGCCCCTGACGCCCCAGACCGCCATGACGTCGCAGCTCAGCCTCGGCCTTGGCTCCGACCGGGCTGCCATTCATTTCAAACCGGTTGACGTCCTGGCCCTGCGTGCCTTTTGCGCCGAGACCTTTGACTGGACGTGCCGTGGCGGTGCCGTCAAGTTTGTGCGTGTTCTCGCGCCCGCTTTGCTCGCTCGGATGCTGTTGTTGAAATGGACTTTTCAGAGCGGCGACGACAACAACACCCTGCCCAGCGACCTGTTCCCCCCCCTCGTCGAGGGCATCTCGCGCCAGCGCGCCCACGCCAGCACCGACGACACCCCCGAGGTCCGCGTGTCCTTTGTACCGCTGACCGTCGTCGGCATCGACCTCGACCAGGAGCAGGACGACCCGGACGCCGACGCCGACTTTGGCCGCGACGGCATCGCCCTCAACAGCGACGACGACTTTGACGACCCTTTGCCCACCCAGTCCTCGCTCACCGTCGCCAGTGCCCGCAGCCTGGCCGCCGCCGCACCCTACGACCCGGCCGTGCCAAAAGTCGCCTGGGTGCCGCGGTCCATTGTCGCCATTGGTGCTCCCGGTGTCCTGCAGGAATGGGACCAGAAGCAGCGGCCGAAAAAGACGGCGGCAGCAGCAGCAGCAGCAACAGCAGCAGCAGCAGCAGCCAAGCAGCCCAAGGCCACACAACCGCGTGCGCGCAAGCAGGCCGCCACCGCCGCGTCGGGTATGCCGGCCGGGGCTCTGGACAAGTTTGTCAGTGTCACCAAGAGCCCGGCCAAGACGGCCACGGCCAAGACGGTCACAGCCACAGCCACAACCACGGCGAGCCAGCAGCGTCTCAGTGCGTCGCAGCCTGCCTTTAAGCCGGTGCCCAACTATTTTGACGGATTCAGCGAGGGATCCGAGGATGATGACGACGACGACGACGACATCGTCCTGCCGGCACGGTCGGCCAGCCAGTGTCCATCCGCACCACCACCACCACCAACATCCACTCAACTGCCACGCAGAAAAAACAACCCCTGGACAATGACCAGCGGTGCCAGCAACGGGCCCCGCGTCACCAAGGCTTCCTCGGCCAGCGGCGGACCGACCACCCGCCACACCAAAGAGGCTCACACGCTGACGCCCGTCAAGCGAGCCGCGTCGTCCAAGAAGCGCGCGGTCGTCGAGACCCCGGCCTCGTCGGCCCAGACACGGCCCAGTGTCATCAGCCTGCTCTCGAGCGAGCCGCCCGTTCCTGTTCATGACCACGTCCCTGTTCGTGTCGACATTGACTCGTCGTCTCCGGCAGCAGCAGCGACGTCGTCACTTCCAGCCAGCAACTGCTCGCCCAAGCCGCGACGACGGCGCCAGCAGACGCCCCTGCTCACAAGCAGCAGTCCGACCAAGCAGACGTCCATTCGCGATTTCATGTCGTCGCAGCCACGGTCGCAGCCACGGTCACCGCCACAGCCACAGCCCGCGCATCGTAACGAAAACAAATCGATGCTTATCTTGCTGTCCGACGACGACGACGACGGTGGTGGCGCGGCCATTGTCGACCGCGGCCGTCTTGATGATCCCTTTTTGTCGTCGTCGCCGCCCTCCGTGCCCGTCGTCGTGAACAAGTCCAAGACAAAGACAAAGACAAAAACCACCACGCGCTATGTGCCGCGGAGAAGCGCCGTCGGCTACTTTCGCGAAGAGACGGGGCTCGAAGACGACGATTGCGGCGACGAGCACGCGCCGGGCTGGCGGCTGAGCGAGATTGGCGTCGTCGACCTCACCGGGCACGATCGGTAGTCGGTAGCTGCACGGTCGATAGTCGCTGTATATAAATAGAGTGAACACTTGGTTACCAAATTGGGAATAAAAGCAGATTATCAAAACTGACGGGTATCCTAAAGTCGCGGGCATATATACGATATAGACAACCAAAAGGGAAAATGAAAACGACAAGGAAATAACACAAGGAAAATAGACAAAAGAAAAGACATAAGCCAAAAAGAGACTTCCAAACGGTATCAAGACAAAGGAAACATCAACGCAGGCAGACACCCACACATAACGCATAATCGTGGGTCAATAGCAGATGCCGGATCTGCCTTTACATGTCCACCAGCCAGGGTAGATCACGATCCGATACATAGGTGCACGTGAAATAGGAAACGCCCTCGTGGGAGCCGTTGTTGCCGGAGCCGCTGGTGCCGCCGCCGCCGCCGCCGTGGCCACCGTGACCGTGGCTGTGACCGTGGCTGCTCTTGCCGCCCGCCACGTCCAGCTCGAGCCCGCTGCCCATCAGCGGCCGCACCGCCTCGCGCGCCATGGCCTTGAGCTCTTCGATGCGCTTGTCGAACCGGCGCAGGTTGTCGCGCGTGTACAGGTCCGGCGTCAGCTTCAAAAACCGCTTGCACTCGTCGTGCCCGAGGTACGCCGTGCTCGACGACGACCCCAGGATCCGGTACGCCCGGCCCAGTGTCGCCAGCTGCGGCGCATACGCCGGCACCAGCGCCGTGCGCATGTTGTGCAGTGTCAGTGCCGCCCCGCCCCGGCTGTGCCGGCCCGATCCCGACGATGACGATGACGACGACGACGCTCGCCCGCGGCTGCCCAGGTGGCCGCGCGCTGCGCCGTTCCCGTTGCCGTTGCCGTGGCGGTAGCTGTTGCTCGCACCCCGCACGCCCCCGGCACCACCGTGCTGGTCCACGAGCATGCGTTTCGGGTCGTCGGGGGGCGGGCCCGTTGCGGGCGCCGTGTTGTCGGCCAGCCACTGCCGGAACAGCGACACTGCCAGCCAGTCCAGGTACGACGACGACGGCGTCACGCGCTCGCCGCTGCGCGTCGTCAGGTGCAGCCGGAACAGCCACGTCTCCACCCGCGACACCGCCTCGGCCAGCTCGTCCACCTTGTCCTCAATCAGGTCCATGACCGAGTCCGGCATCGCCGACCGCAGGCTGCGCTCGCCCGACGGCCACTGCCCCACCACATGCACAAGCGCCTCCTGGAAGATGACCCGCGACCGCGACAGGTACCCCAGCCGCAGGTAGCTGATCGGGTACTTTGCAATCTGCCGCCAGAGCCGGCTCTGGAACTGCAACAGGTGGTGGTCGACCCGCGGCGCCACAAACGCGAGTGCGTCGTACTGGTCGGCCACCGCCAGCAGCGACTTGCACTGCACATACGCGTCGGCAATGTTGACGCCGTCCAGCAGCGGCGGGTAGTTGTACATGATGCGAAACAGATTGTCGTAGTCGCGCAAAATGTCAATCTCGTCCGGCGTCGGCGGCGCAAGGTGAGGCGCCGGAGCGTTGTAGAGCGGGTTGCCCAGGCCGTGGCCGCTGTACCCGCGCGGGCCACCATAGCTGCCGCTGCTTGAGTTGTGTCGCGATCCGTGCGAGAGCGCAAGGTTGGCCACGGACCGGAAGAAGCCGGGGTTACTGTGTGTTGGTGCGCCGCCCCTGCTGCTGCTGCCGCTGCTGGACATGCGGTATGTGGACGGGTTGCCGTTGCTGCCGCTGTTGCCTGCACCGCCTCCGAATATCGACTGTGACGCAGATGCTGCGGCCGTAATGGTCCGCGCGCTGTCCTCGTCTTTCTGCACCAGAATCGGCTTGTCGTTGGCATCGCGGCCCATGTCCAGCTCGTAGCGCCACCGGCGACGCAGCGGCGCTTGGCCTTGACCAGCTGTATCGCTAGGACCGCCCGTCGGTGCGCCTTTGTCGCTGCCACCCCGGCTCCCGGTCCTGCCCCCCGCATCGGCCACCCGGGCCACTTCACCGCCACTGACCAGGGCGCGCGGGTTGGCCCGGTCGGGCTGGTCGTCGTCGCCGCCCACCACCTGTGCTCTGGACCACTCCTTGCTTGTGCTGGCCTCGAAAAAGCCAGAACACCGCGCCAGTGTGTCGCGGTGCAGCAGGTACCGGTTCTCGTGGCCCGTGCTCACGCGCACCACAATCTCGACATCGCCCGTGTTGGCAAAGACGGGAAACTCGTTGAGTGGGCCAAACGCCGACGCCGATGAACTCCCGACATGGCTCCGGTTGTACCGACGGGACCGTGGGGTGGGAACATGCCCTCCGCCGCCAGCAGCCACAGAGGCTGCCGGGTGCGACAGAGGGACGCTGGTGCTGTGGCCGTGCGTCTGGCTGTGGCCATGGCCGTGGCCGTGGCCACTGCCGCTCGAGCTGACACCAACGGCTGAAGAGGCACCACGGACGGCGAGGTTGGAAGAGTAGTAGCGTTCGTCTGGTTGGGAGACCATGGGGTCGAGAGAGGCGGAATGTATCAAAAATGGGAGCGCAGGCGCGCAGAAGTCAAGGATGAGCGCCGGAGATTAAATCGAGGGACGGACGGCTGCTTTGTCTTGTTGGTCTCGTTGGTCTTGTTGATCTTGTTCGGACTATATCTGGAGAGAAAAGGAGCAGGCAGTGGTTGTGGTACTGCTTGCTTGCTGCGGCAGTTTGCTCGTGAAAAAAGATTGTTCGAGTAGGCCAGGGTCCGAGAGGGTCGATCAGCCTTGAAGCGACATGGGCATACGCTGTAGCTTCGAGTGGAAGTGGGATAGAAATGTGGTCCGGGTCGCGTGGCTAAAGACGATAGCGGTGTCGGCAGCACAATGGGGCGTCGGATGCTACAAAGTAGCTTCGAGTGTTGTTGTTGTTGTTTCGTGCAGGTTGTTATGGGAAACTTGTTTTGATTTGTCGTTGAAGGATCTTTGTTATTGTCGTGTATCGTACTGCAGCCGAGGAAGAACGATATTGGCCGTAAAGGGAGGCCGCCTTGCAGTGTACTGGATGCAACTGCTGCGTGAGCGGGCCTGCGGGCAGTGCTGATCTGGAGCTGCTGATAGCTGCGGAGAGCTGCCGATACGAAAACCTGCAGACAATGGAAAACAATGGTGGATGTAACAGGACGATGATACTGAGTAGTCGATGACAGTCGATGACAAGGTTGATTATGGGGTTTTGATTATCTGAACACGCAAAGACGAAAACCGCTACGAGACCGAGACCGAGAAACCGGGGCGCGTGAACGAACGACAGTCACAGGTTGGCCGATGCGACAGGGGCTTTTGCCTTTGCAAGTGAGTGGCGGTTGGTGGATCTCGACGACGGGGAAGAAAAGAAAGAAAAAAAAGAAGGAAAAGAGGCAAAGTCCACAAAGTGGATGTGACGATTGGATGGGGCAAGACTGCTCAGCTCCAAGGAAGGAGCTACTCTTGCCACCTTCCAGACAAAACTGGCAGACTCGATGTAGAAGAAACTGCGACCCAAAAAGAGTCAAACAAGAGTCCGTCCCAGGAAAGTGCCGAGCTACAACGTCTGGTGTGCTTGTCAGACGCGTGCGTCGATACGTTGACAGCGCAGGTACGGTTACTCGATCCGGAAGGGGCGACTGGCCAATATCGTCCGACTCTGCTCTGCAGGGAGCGGAAGAAACAACATGCAAAGATGTAAAATAGGGAGGTGCGTTTTGACACTTGATAGCATGGTGACGTGCTCCTGCCTCGCCCTCTCCCTCTCCCTCTCCCTCTGGGACGTGCTCGTATTCTGCCTGGTGGTAAACCTATGGCTGTGCACACCCACTGTACGGAGTATTCCCGCGGCCTCGCCTCGCGTACTCGGAACATGCAACGTGCATGCTGTTTACGCACCAGGCATCGGCAACCTATGCCTCGTTTCTGGTGCCTGCCTTTGCCTTGCGATTGGCCATCTGCACTCCGCAGCGTGAAGCTCCTCTGGTCCGCGATTGGCTGGCGGGAACGGTGAGCGATTGAGTCCAGGGTTTTTCTTTTCTAATTTTTTCTTGGTTTTCACCAGGTATTCCATTTATCTTCATCTACTCTGAACTTCCTTCCGGAATGTTTTTTTCTGTTTGAACAAATTTTTATAAGATTTCATCGGTGGCAGAAAAGAAACAGACTTTGAGATTTCAATCAGAAGATATTGAATAAAGAGGAAGCAAAAAGAAAAATAATATCTTTGGTCCAGAGACAATCACGCAAAACGACCCCAGTCGAAAAAAACATATAAAACTATTTGTGTTATGTTTTGCAACTTCAAAACCAAACACCTATGATAGAGACACAACTTGTGCTCTCGATATCGCTCAATATCGACCTTGCTGTGTCCTATTCCTTCTCGTCGCTGCCACGGTCCAGTCCTTTCCATGCCGTCGCAGTTTGCGCCCCAGTCCGATGAACGCCGCGGTAAACTCCGTCAATATAGAAAAAGAGACTCTAGAAAAAAGAATGAAGAAAATTGCGATAAAATCATCGACAGAGCCAGTGCTGGCTCCGTTAGATCATCTCCATATCGACGTCGGCAGCAGGAGGGGCCGAAGTTGCAATGGACGACGAGATGGACGCCAATGAAGCCGAGGGCGATGCGGATGACCGCGCGGCGCTGGAGGCGGACATGGTGATCTCGCTGTCAAAGACAGGCGGGGATGTTTTGAGGTTGGAAAGCGCGCGCTGGGGATCGCTGCTGACGAGCCGGCCCTGGCGGAGGTTCTCGGCGAACAAAAAGAAACCCTCGCGGGCCTCCACCAGGTACGACTCCAGTCCCTTGCTCTCCAGCAGAATCTTGGGCTCCGTGACGGGGTAGTGGTTCTCAATGTAGCGCGCCCAGCCGCGGGCGGCTTCCTGGATGTGCTCGCCGAGCCGGCCCCAGCCGATGCCGAGGCTGAGGGTAAAGTCGTCGATGATGGGCTGTCCTGCAGTTGTGGCAGACTCGGCAGGCTGCGACAAGGGGGAGAGGTCCCGGTTGCTGGAGCGGATGGGCGAGGAGCCGGCTGCGGCTGCGTGCGCTTTGGCGTGGGCAGACAGGTCGAGGCGCGACGACTTGTGGCTGCGGAGCGAGGGGCGGTCCTGCGCCTGGCGCTGCTGCTCTTGGCGGGCTTCCTCTGCGCGGATGGCTTCCTGCGCAGACGCCTTTTCCTCGAGCCACGTGCCAGATTGGCTGGCGGCATCGCCGACATAGCCGGCGCCCTTCTTCTTGATCAGGATCATGCCGGGACCGTACTCCCATTCCTCGTCGCTCTGGGTGGGCGCAACGGGTGGGGGCACTTTTTCGGGGTTGTCAAGGTTGACGGCCGCCTCGTCGCGCGACCGCTTGCGCCCCCGGGGCGGTGCTGAGACGGGCGCTTGCGCACTGCTTCGCGACGACCAAGCTGACGGGTTGCCAAAGGGCGACGCCTGCTGCATGGAAAACGGCTTGTCAAACGCAAGCTGGTGCGCCGACTGAGACGCCATGGTCAGGACTGGCGACGTGGTGCGGTGAAAGGCAGACATGGTGATATGTGAAAGATATAATGAGATAAAGAAAAGATCAAACAGCAAGACCACACTTGTAGCCAAGAGAGGGTGCAAGGGAGTGGTGGACAGAGGCACGCGATCGGTGTAAGTGACAGTGAGACGAAATCAGAGAACAGCTAGAAATAAATCAGAGTCAGTAGCCAAGACACGAATAAAAAATTCTAGGATAAGCAGGAGAGTCGTCCTAGAAAGTAAGTCGAGTCAAGGCTGGAGGCGGAGGCTGGAGGCTGGATTGTGCTGGAATTGAAACTGAGGCCCGGCTGGTGAGCTTGAGACGTGTCGAGGCGACGCGGGTCGAGGCGTGTAAGCTGAGATGGAGTGGTAGCGGCAGCACAAACAGAAAGAGATACGGAGTAGAAAAGCGTGTCTGGGAGTCGACCGCAAGGCTAGAGAGAGGTTGAAATAGACTTAAGAAGGGGGATGGAAAGAAAGGGAAGGAAATGAGGGAAAGGAGGGAAAGAGACCAAGATAAAGTATGGGAGGTAGAAAGGGAAAGGGAGCTTATGCTATGCAGGTGGGAAGGAGCATAGCAGGAGAAAGATGGAAGAGGGAAAGAGCGATACGAACGGGTAGGGAAGAAGGAAGAAAAGAAGGGAAGACGGGAAGGTGATAAGAAGAAGGAGCTATGTGCGTATGTGAGAAGAGTTGGATTCTGGGACTGGCAATGGACGATGTACGGAGTAATGGGACCATGGGGCGTGTACGCGGAGGCATGTAAGACCAGGTGGAAAGAAGAAAGAACGAAAAAGAACGAAAGAAAAAGTGTAAAAGGACGAGCTGGAGGCGAGTGCGCAGAACAAAGCTACAAAGGGCAGCTGTCTGAGGGTACATCTGTATACATAGTGACGCCATACTAGTACAGCCAAAGCAAAGTACTTGCAGGTATCCACTAGCACCACACTGGGCACTAGACACTTTCGGCTGTTCCTGACTGTTCTATGATCAATACGGTAGGCACGACCGCACAACAGCCAAGACGGACAAGATCCTGTGTTACTGCATAACTAGTTGACCGTCCTTTGAGTTTGAGTTAGCACTGACAAACGCCCAAGGCACCAACTCCGACCGCTGGCAAACGGAAGCTTGTCGTGCACCTCTACGAGTACGCGTAGATCGGCCGAGCTCATACGAGTACTCGTACACCACGTTCCTTCCTATTCGGCACTCACCTAAAGTGAGATGAGTAAGCCGGAGTGCACGCGTTGAGACAGCAAGGAGCAAACGCAAGAACCCGACGCGAGCGCGGGGGGCTGCGGGCCAACAGCAGCACGATAGGAATCGTATCATCCCCCCCCCCAGCAAATGGCTTGCATTATTTATGACGGCGGCCTTGCATCCACGTACTCGTAACAAAGGGCGAGGGCGAGTCCGATGAAGGCCGTGGATAGGGACGACACAGCAACCGGAGGAACACAATATATGGGGCCTTTTTTTGCTTTGACGGAAAGAGCGAGCCTCCCTTGTCCATTGGCCACGACAAGTGGAGCAATAGAGCGAGTCGTAAGTACGAAGTACGGAGTACGATGCAGGTACTACGGGAATGTACTCCGTGCGGCGAATACCCCACTGTATTTAAACTGTGCTTTTGATTTCTTTTTGATTTCTTTTTTCTTTTTTATTGTTAATTATTTTATTGATGTTGTGCCGTGCAATCCCACTATTTGTACTCCACCTCCGCAGTAAATAGGCCCGCCCAACATCCATCTGGCCACTTGCGCCCGCCGTACTCGTAACTCGTAAAACCACTACCCGCAGAGCCTGTCTGAAACGGACTAGCGCCTCATTATCTCATCCTCCCATCTATTCCGTACGCCATCCCCAGATAATGATCTCCCGTTTCTGTGTCTTTAAGGGCCTCCTACAAGATTCTCAGTCCCAGTTCCAGTCATCTTTTCTGGTGTAAAATATGGGTCCTCTCCACAAAATAATGGGTACTTGAAATCTGGTGCTGACACATCAATTTTGGATGTACCTTTCATTCAGGTACATTCCCGTACTTGTGACGAGTCATGATCTTGATTATATAATAGTACGAAATATTAGTAATATAGCTGATACGTCACGTGCCCCAGGTAAGCACGTAACTATTTGTATTAATAATATATTTTTTGCTATGAAAAACCCGACACGTGACTCGACGATGATTATGTAATTGTAATTATACGCGTATCCAATACACACGTGACGTAATCTCGCTTATCTAATCAGGTGGGGTATAAACACGTGACTCGAGAATGATTAGGTAATCACGATTATACGCGTATTATATGTACACGTGACGTGTTTTTACTTATCTAATCACGTATTATATAAGCACGAAATTCGACGAAAGTCACTCTACAGAAAGTACTTGACCTCCAGGGATTTCCTCCTCGGCCTAACGGTTACCCGTCCTTTGGTTGCATTTTGGTGGAGTAAGGTGTACCTTTTCGGCCATGCCCCATATTTTACACCAGAAAAGATGACTGGAACTGGGACTGAGAATCTTGTAGGAGGCCCTAATACTCGTACCAGTCTTGGTTACATTGTGGCTGGCTGCACGAGAAGGCCAAAAGGCAAGCTTGGCAGAGAGAGTGCGGACTGTTGCCGGGGTGTTGCCGAAGGATACAGCTGTCGCCCACCGCCGTCTTTCGTTTCTCGCAACTTGTGCACAAGCCACCATGCAGTCACTAACCTGGCATGGCGGTCAGAATAATAGGCGCTAGACCGATAAAGCACATCTTGCATATGTTATGCATGTTGTGCTACTTGTACTCGTATGAATGTTGGACATGTGACTGGCAATAGGCGTCGTGACAAAAAGCCCGTCGGTCAAGAGACGGTCGGCGATGACGTGCACCTTGCCTTGGTTAAAACGCACAGCAGAGCCTGATGCAAAGTGCAAATCTGCCTGGATCTGACCCCATGACTGCAGACGTATGTTTCGTCGTACGCCTTTTTTCGCTGTTTCGCTTCCGCATCCTTCTCATCCCATCAGCCCACCTTTGGTTGTCGTCGGCGCGTAAATAAAAAGAGCCCAGTCATCACTCGGACGCTCCTTGCGTCTCCTTGACGGTCGTATATTGACGACGGCGGTGGCGGAGGTGACGATGGCGGCGGCTTGGGGACAGCGGGCTGCTGCCGCCAGCTGCCCCCGAGTCCGACGTCCTCGGGGGTGACGTAAAGGCTCCTAGAAACCGCCGGCGCAGGCCATATGTCGTGGGATTTGCCGGTGTCTGGGGCGTTGACCAGGTCAAAGGCTCCGGAGAATTGGGTTGCAGTGGTGACAGGCAACTGCTGTTGCCCTCGCCGTTGCCGCCGTTGCCGCCGACAGGGCCAGCACCCCCGTTGCTGGAATCGATGCCCATGCCATCGATGCTGGCGTCCGAGGACGAACGTGAGCCCTCGGCCCCCTCACGCCGCCATCTCCTGCGCCAGTCTGTGGTAGAGCCTGCTTGGCCAGCCGATAGTGGCAAGCCGGGCCCGTCGTCGAGCTGCTGTACCGCGGCACTGTCGTCATTGCCATCGCCATCGCCGTTATCGTGTGCGTCGGTGGAAATTGATGACGCACCTGGTTGTGCTTCTGCTCGCGCAGCCGTAGCCGTGCGCGCCTCCTGCTTCTAGCGAGGAACGCGGTTCGCAAGCGGGCTCTGGGCAATTGTCCGCTCGGCGGCTGTCCATGCAGGATGCGGCCTACGAGGCGGCAAGGACAACCACGACGGCAGGGCCGTGTCCCTCTTTGCACGCAGCCCCACGGCAGACGCGCTGCGCGGCCAAAGGCGCCACGTCTGCGGCGGCGGTGTCGTCATCGCGGGCACCGTCCCTGTTCCAACCAATGCCATGGAAGCATCGCTTGGGCCGCTGGTGCCGTCACCGGCACGGCTCAAATTGATGCCGCCGTCGTCGTCGCCGGGACTCGCCGCGTACTGTGACAAGGCCTCAGGCCCGTCGTTGCCGTCGTTGCCGTCGTTGCCGGCATTGTCGTCGTCGTCTCGTGCTTCGTTCTTTTGGTGCATGGGCATGGCCAGCGGCGTCGTCAACCCAAGGTCTTCAGGCCTGCCAAAAATGCGCTGTGCATGGGATGGCATCTTGACCGACTGGGGTGGCAATTCGCGGACATGGCGGAGGTCAAGCGCATGTACCTCTTCAATCGTCACGTCCAGGGCCGTGGGCGGTAGTCGGATCATGGTGGCGATGCTGAGGCAGATGGTGGCGCGAGGCACGCCGTACTCGTACTCCGTACTCCGAGCGAGACTTCAAATTTGAAAGCAGCTCTGTGGTGTTGCTGCGCGTGCCATTGTTGTGCCGCTCGCACCTTCCTGTCCTGGGCCCCATTCACTACTCGTACTTGGGCACATGCGCGCGAGGTTCTCGTAGACAAGGAAAGAGCACCGCGCAGATTAGTCAGTATTGCTCGCGACTACACCTACAACGTGTCTTGTGACAATTGATGTCGCTGACATTGACATCACTGTCATTGTCAGCACCTTTTCGTGCTGCCGTGTCTACTCTGCCGAGTACGGGTCAGAAAGTGTCATCCTCGACACCGCCTGTGATTCGCCGCTTCACGTGTCGCCGTACGGAGTACTCGTACTCCGTACAAAGTGCTGACGGGAGAACTACGACACCTCGACAACGACAAGGTCTGGAGCTGGACCTTGTGTTTATTTATGGCACAGTCTGACAACCTGAATCGAGGCCGGTAGATGGAGCTGCCAATCTCCCATAGCCCGGGTCCCCACAGGCACACAAGCACGCTGCGGCTGAAGACGCCTGCGGCCGAAACAAGCCAGATGGCATTGGACGACAGAGGCAAAGAATATGTCTCATTCGTGGATCGTCTGCAGTGTCCAAGCATTGCCTAGAAGCTGCGTCATCTTGCGTATAGATTCCACAGAAGAAAAAAATCATACAAAAAGGGGAACGTCCTCGATGAGAGCTCTGAGCAGCAACCCCCAACGAGTTTCCATTTACCACCAACGGAGCAATGCATACCAACTGACAAATACCGGGCTTCATCAAAAGGAGATTTGAATCAGGTCACGAGAATACCCAATTTCCCACGGGGACGTAACATTAAACGCGGCCCTGTTCAGTGCGACCTGTCACGGTAGTGGCAGACGAAGTGCAGGCCACAAGTAGACAGCCAGCCAGCCATTGCCGTGTTCGATGCGTATCTCTGAAATTGTCAATGTTCAAACCGGCATTCTTCTCGCCGGGTGATACGACCTGCCAGCAGGATACGAGCTGAGCTGTAGATTACTCCCGTACTCTTTCGTCGTCAACGACCTCCTGGGCCGCGTGTTGGCTGACATAAGCCATTCTAAATATGTTGCGCTCATTAGCTCGCTGAGTCCTTTTTAGGGGTCCATTCTGCACCACCATCACGCTACAGCCCACCGTACTCCGTATATGTGGCCCGTAGGTCGCACTTGCCCAGCGCTGCTCCTACCCTGCCTGGGCTGCTCCTTCCTCATCCCATCCGAGTTGGCTGGGCTATTTCGTCAATTGGGCTGCTTCCCAGCAGCAACGTCCCCGGGCCCCTTTCCTTTCCAATCCGACAGCCTCTGCTCTGTCCCTCGTCGACCTCGCCTCACGACCTCGCCTCATCGTGACGCCGTCTCCCATCCTCTGTCGGTCGCCCGCCGTCTTGTTTGTCTTGTTTCGCCCTGTCGACGATCCTCTCTCTCGGACCCATCGTGTCCTGCAGCCATACCGCTGTAAACCGGCAGCTTCCTACAGGTGTGTCCCAAACACCGGAGACTGCTCTCGCCCCTTTTCGATTCGACCCCGTTCCTCGTCCAGCTTGGCTTTCGTTGCCTCGCTGCTTTTTGCTGCTTGCTTGCTTGCTTGCTGTTCTTTTTCTTTGACATCTTTCCCTCCTACCTTGTTCATCCTCCCGTTCTTCATTGCTCCCTGTCCGAGCCGGGACTGCACTGCCCCCGACTTCCCCGCCCTAGTCGTTCGACGTCACGAACAAAACCTCGAGCACCTCAGAGTCTTAGCTAGAATAGCTAGCTAACACCAATCTTACGACACGTCTACGGAGGTACGCGGCCTAATAAATCCCCCCTCAGCCAGGTACCTCGACTGCGTCCTATTGCATCCACCTTACCAAATACGGTTAAAATGACAACCCC